>DWIE01001701.1:0-10228 GCA_018248235.1 Choaspes benjaminii
AAGGCGTAGATTAGCATTATTAGTAGCAAGTAGAAATTTTGAAAGAACAGTGGAATAAAAAAATATAAAATGGATGTCGTATATACGATTTATTATGGCATTAGAAGTAAATAATTTCCCAATTATTTACTTCTAATAAATTTAATAAGCCCTTATTGCATGACTTAAATCAAAATATTTGAACTTTAATTTAGAAAAATTAAACAGTGCAGAAAGTTGTATTTAAGTTAATTTAATTTGCACAGGTGCTAGAACTTTCATGTTCAACTGGGTCGGAAACACCATCACCTATTTGTGCTATGAAACAGTAGGGTTCACACTATTTGTGCTTCGGTAGAAAGTTGTGATAGCCGTGATAGTGATGTGATATATGCAGAACTCTAGGCATTCTATCTTTGTCCTCAGGAGTAGCAACACATTTGTGGGTACAGATGTTATGGGTTACGGTAGCCACTTACCACCAGGTGGACTGCAAGCACGTGTGCTGCGTCAAAACGTAAAAGAAGTGTACATTTTTGTCGTAGGTATTAAACGAATCGTGATATTTAAATTGTGTGCTGTAATAGAGTTTTACGTTGCGTTCTAAAAAATAGGAGCAGATAGATTTGGAGCGTTTTTTTTTTGTTTTGTTCAATAGACATTTGGTCTATGAGCTTTGTTTTTCAAAAAGGAACACTTACGAACAGGGTAAAATTAAGAGTTAAACGATTATATGAAATTGAAGGCTGGATTCAACCAGTGGTGGAATCTTTTCAGATTCCCCGAGTGAGTACCACAACCACAGTTTAAGTTATTACCTCCTACATAAGCTGTAATTTTTAATAGTACATTTATTAAACTTTTACATTAAAACTGTCCATTTGTTGTTTATGTTCCACTTCCAGTCGTGGTATGTTGGTTAGTGGTAGAATGTATCTTTTTTTTTTATGAAAACTAGAGTAGCAAACGGATATGCAGTTCATTTGGTGTTTAATGACTATTACAGCCCATGACAACCGGAACCGCATCAATACAGACCTATTGATCTGTTTGAAATCGGTCACAAGTGCGTTGCGTTACCGTTGTCTACGTTCGACCGGGTGATTTACCACTATTTCTGATGTGAAGGTTGCTCTTCTAAGTTGTGCTTCAGTTCGAAAGGTATAAGTGCCAGCATACACAGGAAATATGAGGCGACCACCTTAACCCTTAAGAGGAGCAACGCAATTGAAACCGGCCTCAAATATATATTGACCGCAAATACACTATGAGTCGTTTTGAAGCCAGTTACATTTGTCATGGGCTGCAGTGACCACTTAACATCAGATGAACTGCATAACCGTTTACTGCTGTTATTTATATATTTGAAAATAGTACCTACGTATCATGGTTTTTATTGAGAAAACTAACAAAAAAAATTATATCATGTTATTTGTATAAAAGTGCTTACAACTTTGATTTTCATGATTTTAGGTACCAAGTTTCTTTAATACATCTATATTCTGGTTTCCGTGATTTTTTCTGAGCCCAGATAACGCTTCGATTAATGGTATTGTATGAATACTGTATAGATGTACCCACAACTGTATGTTATCGATTCCTTATTTATACCTGTACCTAGTAGGAAGGTAAGCGCTTTGTTTAAATGATATTTCACACTCGATTAACCCCTTGTAGTAACAATCTCGGGAAATTTAATTAGGCGGCTAATCTGCTTTGGTTACGAAGTGTTCTGTTACGGCGGGGATATGTATGGTTTCAGGGGAAGTGCTTCAAGTTAATGGCGTGTGCGCGGTAACGACGAACACTGGTAGGGTCTGTATGTAACTAACATGGGAATTTTAGGAGTAATTATTAATATTCGTTTACCTTAGAATATTATCCTAGTAAGGGTTTATTTTTGAATTTAATAATATATTCTCTAAAATTTATAAATATTTTTCTTTTGATTTTTAAAAATGCAATTGGCTATTTTGCTGTCCCTAAAGAAGTAAATAATTATAATTTCAAATAATTTATCAATGATAATATTTAATAAAAATGCGATATTAATATTAAGAAATTATTTTTCAATAAAATTTTTATACTATAAAATTTAATGAACTTGTTAAAACAAATCATTACCATAAATATTTGTATGTTTTTTATAAAACAGATCTTTTTCGCCGTAGTGGTGGAAGGCTCACAGCGGAGGCGCGAGGGCGGCGCGGTGTAAACATAACGGCGCGCGCGTGGCGGCCGCGGCCCGTTAGCGCGCGTGCACATGTCGCGTCGGCACGCGCCTCGCTTTTTATCCTTCTTTTTCTCTCTTTTATATTCGCCCTTTGTTCCATTTTCGATCGGGTGCCTCTTTTTTGATTGCATTCTGAAAAAAAATATCTGGATATCGCGACGAATGAGTTTTTATTAATCGACTTCTCTACCTACCCAAAATGTTTCCTTGGTAAAAAGTATTTATGAAAATATATAATAATATCTATTAATTATTGTTTGTTAAAATAATGTCCACGCTTTTTACGGCATGTAGCGTCATGTAGGACCACTTACGCATCTATAATGTGCAATCAAGTTCCAATCTTACCGTTGATAGTTGAGGCGAGCCCACGTACCTGATATTTAAGTAAATCAAAATAAAACGGCGAGCGAGTACTTACGAGTATGTTTCAGCTGCAAGCAGAACCGGTACGTGGAACGCGCAGGCGCAGGCGGCTGCTGCTGTCACCGTCCGCCATTCCTTACAGTCAACTTTTATTAATTGGGCAGATGAGAACCACGGCCTCCATGATGAATGCTTCGTCCTTATATGGACAACAGTTCGCGAAACCTTTTATAGATTCTCAATTAAAAGTGTCTATTATAGTTAATAGGACGCATGGACATTATAGAGTTGAAAGCAACAGGAATATTTGCTTTATGTACGGGATAAAAAACAGGCATTATAACGGAAAGGACGATTAAGTGGAATAAAATATAGCGTGGGGGTGCGGGCGGCAGGTGGCTGCGCGATAGGGATGGCCCGTGAAGTCTCGATAGGCTCGACAAGTGATTGGCGCACACTAAAAAGGAAAAGTAATAAAAATAAATAATGACTATTTTATTATTTATATTTCAAATTTGTATTCAACGAGCTATTTATGTAAGGTGATTCGGGTTAAATTAAAAGCATGTATTTAGTTATTCCTAAAATATTCTGAAATTATAAGACCTAAAATTTTCCCTCAGTAAGAGATAATAATTTACAATGAGAACTCACTTTAAAAAATCTTCATAATTCGTTCGTCTTTTTTATATAAAGATTCCCAAATTATATGACACGTAACGTCACCTGGTCGCGAGCAGTAGATAATTCAAATCTAGTACGTCAAACAATGAAGAAGTGGCATTAGCAGTATTTTTTTCTTAATTTCGCTGTAATTCACATTTTCAGGGATTTTATCAACTTAGACTAACTTAAAAGGCAAAACTCTCTCTATCTAAATTCAAAATTTGGTCATAAACGTTAAACCTTTTCCGAGATCCCCGATATATATAAGGATGCAAGATTTACTCGTTTAAATATATTAGAATAAGATAAGATATGCAGATCCTGTCGATATGCAGCGCAGGCCTAGCGTGCACCCTCAGTCTCGGTCGACAAGATTCGCCCGCGACGTGCTCGTGCCGACGCCATGTGCCCCTTAACGGATTTATTCAAACATCGTGTGCCCCTCAAGAATTCTCCATTCATTTTATCATTTGTCACTTATTTTGAAAGTATACTCGATTTAAAGGTGAACACTTCTAGGGGCAACATTAACGGATTTATTCAAACGCCTTATCAACAATCTACTACGACTATTTTAAATAAATTACTTGATAATTGGTATTAGTAGCAAAAACACAGAAATAGACGACCTCCGTGGTGGAGCAGAAGGTGATGAAGATGTCTACGAAATTTATCTGGAAAAATCTTACGGGTGGTGGAACATTTATGTTCGACTGGGTCGGTACTACCGTCACACCTATTTGTGAAACAGGAAACAGTAGTGTGGCATTAATGCGTTTCTGTGCAAGCGTGTGATAGCAAGCACATGCAGAACACGAGGCTTATAAAACCTCAAGAGAAGCACCGCATGTGTAGTTCCTGATACCCAAGTACTTACCATCAGACTAGACTGTACGCCCGTGTACTACTTCATAACATAAAAAATCCTAAATAGGTACTTATAGTTACAGTAAGATAAATCATTCTTTGAGCTAACAATAGAGTTTTATTCATAAGTGAAGTGGAGGATGGAGGAGGAGATTGGACGCGATAAAGTAGTTGTGGACAGGCACTTCTGTAATGTTACTTTGCCTAAGTTTTATATCTGTAGTCAAGTTTAAAAATTGGAGTATTTTTTTTATAATATTGTTATTTCATTTCTATATAGGTCGATACTCCGATTACCTACCTTACCTTACCTTAAATTTTATAAATTATCAGTATTGATAAAAAATATAACATCACCTACCTCATAAGTCTAAAAACGAGTGTTAAGTTTGAAACATTACGGCAAGTTATTTCTATGCATATAATTTTTATAATTAGAATACAAAAAAACTGTAATCATTACGTATTTGATACTTGTGGAGGCAATCCATAAAAGTAAAAGTGACCGCCTGCCGCGGCGCCGGTCATATCGGCGATATTTATTACTGTATCTATAATAATATGTAAACTATTATATTGCCTACTGCAAATCTTATACAATGAGGGATGTTAATAACGTAGGCAATTTCTTTAATTTATGACATTACGAAATTTATCATTATTAAAGATTTTATCGCTGGATTTAGGAAATATTTTAAATTCTTAAGATTTATTTTCAGCCAAACATCATTCGATATTTATGATAGAGATTAATGTTGAAAGTGCTATGTTATAAATATGCAAATAGATACTATTTTTGTTTTTTTTTTTCATTGCAACTTTCCGTCTAAATCGCGCCCTAGTGTACATAGAAAATCTCTACAATATTACTCGTGACAAGCCGTATCATTTTTTTTCTCTTTATTTAATGAGTTTTTACGTAATGATTTCGGGCTACGCCACTACGTTGAACCAACACCTTGAACGTTTAAAGATAATACAGATATAATTATGAAATTAATAGATACTTTTACATAATTCTTAAAAAAAATTGGAACTATATATACCTTTAAGTATTTATATTACTATTTAAGGAAATTTGGAAGAATCTCTATTTATAGATCAAGCTAGTAACTAGTAATAAAAGTAATTTGCCATTATCTACATATAATGTATTAAATAAATAATAAACACATCTGACATAATTAATAATTACATAAATAAGCCCATTAACACATAAAAACCGCATACGTTTTTCGTTAAAGCTTAACCCTAAAAGTAGTGGATGGACAGATACGGTTACACACAATGGCGAAGCTCGCATGATTCAGACTTCAGACAACAGTTAGGCGGCGCGCGAGTCATATGGCGGGCGACGCGCGCGAAACCGTAAAAGCTCGGCGCAGGCGCATTGCGGCGAGCACATGCGATGTGCTGCCATACAAAGATACAAAGCGCAGCTTTGTACGCTTGGAAGATGCTTATTTTGGACTGGGAGCTTGAAAAAAAATATTAATACGCTACATTTTCATAACGTATTATCGTGAATGCATTCGGCCATGAAATATATTTTCAGTCGAAATTTGTTTTAGCGCTAAAGAATAGCTGGCATTGTTACTTTTTCAAATCTATTAAAAAGGTAGTTGGCACTCCTATTCATGTAATATTACAGTTTCAGTTACACGGCCCGGAGTTTTTGTAGGGTTCGAACAGATTCAAACAAATTTAAAACTAACATATAAATAATTAATACCTAATAACATATATATTTATAACATTTTAACGATCGATTTAGATTTTTGTTTTTGTATATTTAATTACAGGTATATATAAGGTTCAATTATTTTACTTAGAACTGATCTGTGCTTTGACGGCGTTTTTTAAAATAATTTAAAGGTATTAACAACGATAAGGCATAAACAACGTAAGTAATTTGAGTAATCAATATTATCATTGGCACTGCGGGATGTCATGCATGAAGGTATTCTGAGTTCAGGCATGTCATAAAAGAGTATTGTAAGTAATTAGTGATGTTAACCTAATTAAGCGAAAAACATTTTCGACACAAGCTCTAGGGCGTTTAAGTAAAACCCAGATCGCGTTCGTTAATTGCGATCATTCTTGCGCTCTCATATTGAATTGGCACATGTTCCCGGCGCGAGGCCGCGGTCTGCTGCGATGTTGTGGTTTGCGATTACTGCGTACGTAATGACTACGCACGTTACGCAGTTCATATTGTAATTGGCATCTTATTCCAAAGCTTTTATTTATAATTCCTTTAATAAACACTTTCCTCTCAGTTTGCGGTTGCATATTGCCTACATATTTCTCTTCTGTAAAGTTACAAAGGTTTGTCTTGTGCAGCTAACCGGCTGAACGTCTAATGTAAGTAGATGACTTTAAGGAGCGTATATATGCAATTGACTACTGATTATTGGAATGGAAGGTATCTGGGGTGTATATAAGTATCCAGACGCGTATTCTTTGACAATTTAATAGCATATGCGCGTGCACCTGCCATTGCAAAAAGTAGGCGCACGCTTCAGGCAGTGAAGCACGGAATTCGTCGCAGCGATCGAGCTCATAGCCTATTTTATGCGCTATTTATCGGCAGTTGATTGGCGCAAATGCGACCAGCCTGTAACGTTTTTCTACAATATTTTTTATAAACATGGAAGATTAATACGGATATTATTGATGTCAATTTAATGTTTAATAAGGAACACGAGTCATTTTTGCCATTCAATGCATTTACTATCATAAATCTTAGGTTTTATATTTCATGTGTTCGTTTATTAGTTGTATCCCCAGCTACTGTAGAAAACTCAATAACAGGTAGGTATAACTGTATACATCTACTTAATATACTTTTATTGGATAGTTTTATTACAATTAGTAATTTTTATGTTGTGAGTAGGTACCTACAGATAGCCATTGGAAGAGATAAAAAATATAATAATTTCATATGTAGGTATGGTACGTACGTAGCGTGCGTAGTGCCAATCTGTACTGGAAGATTCAGGATTTTGATTTTTCGACTTTATTAAGGCTTAATTTTACGAGAGCGCCGATCTTCGCAAAAATTTAAATAATTCACTTTTGATACAACCTGGGCGGGAGCAGATGCTTTGCTTACACCGCTTGACCCAGACGAAGTCTTGGATCCTTTACTATATCTACATACTTCTGATTATTATTAGCTAAAATAAGATTATTTTTCAGTACAAAATGCATTACACCGTGGAAATTAGGCAGATTGAATTAATTCAAATGCATTCCATTTATAAGTTCATCAGATAAAGTACAAAAATTTCATCGTTTTTTTATAATCAGTCAGTAATGACTTAATTGTATGAAACATTAAGCTACAGTAACCATGCCGTTATATTGAAGAAAAAAATAACCAGAAGCTATGTGTTATTATATACTTTTTCTTATAAGTGATCTCGGGAAGGTTGTTTGCCGGCGTAGGCGCAGTGAAGATGTCTGAGCGAAGTGAGGTATGCCCTGAGGCGTCTGCGGTCGGCTCATGTCGTCTTAATGAGTGTTTTAACTACTGTTGGTAAATCATTCCCTTACGACTTTTATGTTAAAATAATCAGCGGCGTGAATGTTCATAAAATATCTTCGTTATAAATATTTTGTGCGCATTGCCTTTGAAACCGTTTAAAATCATTTAAGACGATGTTCAGCTGTTTAGTCTTTTATTAATATTTCTACATGCCGACACTTTTTATTTTAGCACGTGTTTGGTAGATACGTACAATTGTGTTGTCGAAAGGACATGTATAGACTCCAAAATATACCCATATGAGAATTTAAAAAATACTTGTAAAAATAAAAACAGATTTTATGGATAACTATTTTTGATAACAACTATTATTCTATTATTCTTAGAAACAGGTAACCGAAGAGGGTGGAATGCGTTAGCGCATAATGGCTCTTCAACCTGACTCTCGCTAGGCAGGTGGCACAGACGTGAGTCGGCTCGACCTCGTATCATCTCCATTTAATTGATTTTAATCTCAGTAGCTAGATAGTTCAACTATTTGGCAAAGTCACTCTTCTACTAGGACTAACGCACCAGTGTCTGTACGGAGTGAACTTTTTACCGCCAAAGGAGATACAAGTTTATTGTACATATCGAGGTTTCAGACAAGTTACATAACGATTGATTTATATTGCTGTAGATAATAAAACATATTTTGTCCCTTTTTAAAAAATATATAAAACAGGTACTCTTATATTATTATCAGATTTACAAAACTAATATAAATTTCATTTAATCAATAACATTTCATTTAGTAGTCAAAAATCTCAGAACAATCGCATCTTAATTAACAAATTAGTTATATAAGAAGCGGGTAAAGTTTAATGAGCGTAATATTTACTTGAAAAGACTGAAGCTTTTTATGTACTCCACGAATGATTGTCGTTGAGTACATTAATCGCGGAGAAGGCGTAAGCGCACAATAAAGCGAGTAAGCGAGCCTTCCGTTGCGACCGCCGTCGATGCACCGATTAAATTGCTACCATTAATCCGGACGACCCGGTATCTTAGGGTTGTCATGCTATTAAAACTAGTTTTATTTTGTGGTCTAAGCCAAAATTTTACACATGCATAACTTTAGTAACACGTCCGCATTTTTAATCTAAATGTTAATTTTAGACTGCCATATACAAAAGGAAAGTGTTTTTTTTTTAATAATTCCCTACTAACCTTCCCAAATTTATGAAAGACGTGTTTTTTTAAGAATATCACTTGCAAAACTGTAATTATTTACAAAGCAAATAAGTCTTAATTGGAATTACACCACATTTAAGGAAATAACGCATACATTTACACTATAGTTTTTTTTATATCCCGAAATGAAATTGTATAATGTGTATGAAAGCAACCCTGATTGCAGCAGTTCTTAAGCAGGCAACGTCGTTTTATTAAGAGTTTCATTTTATTAAAAATGGTGATTTAAATTGCTAATAATTACTGCGCCTAGATGAATATCAGGATTAGAATGGCAGACGAGTATCTCTATTTATCATTTCTGAAAATGGCATTTAAGTAGTAGGCAATGCTATTTCTGCGAAGCTAGTATAAGGTTTGGAGTTAACGACTTTATAAATAATATTAAAAATATTAAATATATAGATGTTTACTTGAGTGTATATAGCTACTAGTCGTCCAACAATGACAACGTATCACTGAAATAGTTACTATATTTCTGGTTCTCCTCATCGTAGGGAGAAAATAAAATACGTACGAGTATTATCATCAAAATCGCCTTAGTAGATTTTACATGCTGTTCCAACAAACAAACAGATAATTACATATATACCCAACGGATATATTCAAAGTTATAAAATTCCCATTTTAATATTTAATTCGGTGAAGCGTTATTCACCACATTGGTAGGTACGTATACGTAAGCTATAAATAGTAAGTTGCAATCAGAATAATACTTAAGTCACACTATTAGATACATAACACTTTACATTTATTGCAAGCTTACAGCGTTTTGAACATCATTCAATAGTTTTCAGTTTACGGATGCCTACGTTCCAAGGAAATTTTAATAACTGCAATCGAAGACAATCAGCAAGCTTTTTCATAGGATAAGATATAATACTTAGATAAAGAAGAATTATTTTTTCAGTTTACATTTATGACCCTCGTAATGTAATAGGAATTATTTTCTTACGAGCAATAAACATGCCATAAAAACATAATTGTTTTTTACATTTCAATTAAGGATTATGTAATAAACGCTGTACCTACCTATTTATTGTTTATATTTATATAGGTATATAAAGTTTAGTTCTCTTCGACTGCTTAGTTATTACACATAATAACATACAAGGAGACGAAAAGCTAAAAACATTTTAAAATAGCGATAGTTCAACATGTTTGATTAAGATCCAACAAAAAACGCTGATAAAGGTGCAAGCGTTTTGCGGAGTAGCATTTTCCATATCTGTCGAACAACGGGTGAAGCGAGTGGTGGTGCGTGTGCGTTGCAGCACGCGCCTAATAATTACGCGGTAAAGGTCGCGCGCGCACATTGCGTCGCCGTCCGTGCTTGCGCGCCGGTATGCGCTAGCGTCACCACTCCAGACTTTCCCCGCCGCGACCACACGTAT
>DWIE01001702.1:0-10222 GCA_018248235.1 Choaspes benjaminii
CCTAGAGTAGCAAACGGGCATGCAGTTCACCTGATGTTAAGCCCATGTCAACTGTAACGGAATCAATCCAGACCAACCGATCTCTTCGAACGCGGTCACAAGTGCGTTGCTACCCTTGAAGGCTAAGTTGGTCGCCTCATTTATCCTGCGCGTGCCCGCTGCCACACCCTTCAAGCTGAAACACAACTCATAAGAGCTATTTCACAGCAGAAATAGGTGTGGTGGTACCACCAGTAAGTACCAACTTACCCGGGCGATACTGAATAGATTCTACCACCGCCTAATTTTTTTTATCATAGATTTATATCATTCGAATATTATAATTCAATAGATTTTACAAAGTTTAAAGTAACAAGATGCGATTCTAAACACAAGCTGTAATTGCAAATCTCTGTGAAAAATATCCACCAACTTAAAATTCAGACAAGCGACTGCGTAACATAAAATATAAATAAAAGATATTTGAATGTACTGCAAGCTGCAGTTACTGAAATGCAGTGGTAACTGCTTCATTTCTACAAAACTTATCCTTGTCTAGGTACGAGCTATTTCTCACACGGTCCTCTTGGATATGTAGTTCTGTTTGAATAGGACGCAAATGGAAACTTATTTCTAAATCACATTTATTGCGCGGGAAGTTGGACTTGATAGTCGAAATAACTTCTCACGAATTTCATGGTACAAAAGAGAAATGGTAATATTGAAAAATGTTATGCGCACACTTCCATTATAAATTATCTTTTTGTTAAACAAACGGCTATTTGTCTCGAGTGTTAATCGCTGGTAGAATCTATCCTGGTTCAACCAGGTCAGTTGGTACTTACTTCGTGGTCCAGAACTCCTATTTCAGCAGTGAAATAGCCCTCATGAGTTGTGTTTCATCTTGGAGGCTATAGGAGCCGGCATGCACTGGATAAGCTGGCTAACTTAACCGTTAGGAGTAGGAACATCTTTTTTAACCGACGGCGATAAGAATGATGGGTCTCTTTAAAATCATAGACTACAGGGGTCACTGAAGGCCAGGTGTACTGCCCGTTCACTAGTCTAATTTTAATAAAGCATCACAATCATATAAAAATCAGTTTACTTTGCTTAGTTAGTGTATTATGTTAACGGTTTGACGACCTCCGTGGCGCAGATGGTGGTGAACCGCTTTGCGATAAGATATAAGAATATAGACAACTCAACATTGTATTTATTTGTGAAAGTATAACAGTAGTATTTGCAATATTTTCTTTTCCATGTAATGGTATGATAGTCAGCTAACATACACAGGACACGAAACATTCCACCTTTGTCCTCAGGTGTGCCACTGCTACTGTAGCCTTCGTTTCAGGTGTCACGAGCTGCAATAACCAGTTACCATCAGATGAACTGCAAGCAGCAGCTACTTCATGATTCATTCTAGAATAATTAATCATGTATGCCTTCACCAGAGAACACATACAAACTGACCTGCGGGCACGTGTTCCACGAGTTCTGCATCCGCGGCTGGTGCATCGTGGGCAAGAAGCAGACCTGCCCGTACTGCAAGGAGAAGGTCGACCTCAAGCGCATGTTCACCAACCCATGGGACCGACCCCACATTCTCTACGGCCAACTCCTGGACTGGATTAGGTGGCTGGTGGCGTGGCAACCCCTCATCATCTTCCTGGTGCAAGGCATCAACTGGGCGTTCGGCCTCGAATGATCCTGACAAATTTACGAACGTTCTCGAAACATCTAGAACGTTCCGAACTTGACGTGCGCAGTGCATCGATCGCTTCTCGAATGTTCTCGAAGCATCCAGAATGTTCAGGACTGGATGTGCCCAGTGCATGAGTAGGTAGTCAAAATACAATAGCAATGGACTGGTTAACATTTTTTTATAGTTAAAGTTTATATAGATAGTTATTTTAGTTATATGTTATAGATCAATGTCAGTATCCTTTATTTTATGCTAGGTTTTTATTTGATGGACTATGTGATGGGTGACGACAGATATATATATATATATATATATATATATACTTTTGTCTGTAAAATAATTATATTTATATATACCTGGCATGTCAGTGATGTGCTGTTTAATATTATTGTAGTCTTGCCGCATTTAAATTTGTCTCTTTGCAGAATAAATACATTTTTTTGTGACATTTTAGATCTAATAATCTAATTTTTGTAGTTAATTGTAACATAAAAAATACTGACTATTTATTTTTTACTATAGCTATATACTATAATATATATATTAATTAATTTAGTTCGAATTAAGATAAAATAATTATCAGATAATATAAATCATGTTGCTTTGTGACTGCTGAGCCAACTGAGCGTGGCCTGGAGTCGTGGGTTCGATTCCTGTGTTGTCAAAGTACTATTGGGTTTTTCTGGTTAGAAAAATCTCAGTAAGTTGCCCGGAGGTTGGAAATGTACCCGGTAAATGGCAATAGCCTCGCCACCTATTACATTGGGACCCAAACGGCTCTCCTCTGCCTACACGCTCGGTAAATACAGGCGTGATTTGGTTTTCTTTTTTTATAAATTATGTTTTCTTAGAACATACTTATTCACATGAGAAGTATTTATTTAGCAATGACGACGTATTCCTTGTCACAGCATTTATTATTTGAACGATTTACAGTGCAGCACATCTGTACTCGGCCTTCGTAAACTGAAAGTCTCTGTTGAAATTCCCCAGCAAGGCGCCGCGCCGGCGGTGACGTTGTCCCAACTAATATTATAATGCGGACGTCAGTTTGTTGCACTGTTACGCCATAACTACTCAACCGATCATTACATATACGCATTGTCAGGGGTACAGAAAAGGACATAGAGTACCTCTCATTTAAATAAATATACTAATAATAATTTAAGCGTGTGTGAACATGAATATGTTCGACTGGGTCGGTACTACACACCCATTTGTGCTGTGAAAAAGTGTATGTACTGCTTGTGTTTCAGTATATAAAGTTATAATAGCCAGACAGCATACGCAGAACACGAGGCGTTTGATCTGTCCTCAAGCATAGCACCGCATCTGTGGGTACAGATGTTTGGTCTGCCGTAGCTACTTACCAGCAGGTAGACTCCCCGTGTGCTACTTCAAATCATAAAATAAATAAATTCCCAAGTACATTTCACTCGGCAATGTTCGGAGATTTACGAAATTACCCGATGTCACTTCTGAGTCGTGGCGCATATCAAATTTCGCGATGAAGTAAAAAAATTGTATTTCAGTGGAGTTTCTCAGTTTATGAAAGTCGCGTTATGCTGTGTTTACTTTTATTACCTTGATTGATCCAGTTACACCGTTATATCCATTATGTATGTCACAGTGCATTATTGTACAGTGTAAATATATGTTCTGTGTGTGTGCGTGTGCGTGTGCGTTTTGTCAAGGCTAAGTACAAAGTATATACTGCATTAAGAGTTGTGTGTTCAAATGAAAACGATATCTGGTTATTGTATTTATTGTCAATCACTTGACTTCCAGTTGGGTGTGGGCCTTTTTGGGCTGTTTTATATTAAATAGAGATGTATTAATTCAAGTAATCGCGACAGCCTCGAATATACGAATTCTTAATGTTATAATAAAAAGAATTTGTATTTTGGAAGATTTGTATTTGTGACATTGTACCAATACATTTGTTCTGTACATACACAGGCTTTCTTCAAGTGAATCAATATTATATTATAAAAGTTATTATATGCACCTATGTTACATCTTATTGGAGTTTAAACGGCACAGAAATAAAATGTAAATGACCCTCTTTTTACTACAGTCATTCAAAAATTACGCACGTGTTTCTGTTGGTATCCTCGGTCACACCAAGTTGTGCCGGTGTGAAGTGGGATCGCAGTTTGTTTGAGAATCTGTAATTTATGAAGATACCCTCGATGACCTCCGTGGCGCAGACTATGATGAGCCGCTTTGTCCTCAAGGGTAGCACCGCATTTGTGATAACAGATGTTTGGACTGCAGTAGCACCTTACCAGCAGGTAGACTGCAAGCCCGTGTGCTACTTCAGAATATATAGCTATAAAACTGGTGGTAGAACATGAATATGTTCGATTGGATCGCTACCACTGTCACACCTAATTGTGCCGTGAAACAGTAGTGTTCACACCATTTGTGTTTCGGTGTAGGGATAGCCAGCGAGCGCCACGAGGCGATCAATCTATGTTCTCAAGAGTAGCACCGCATCTGGTATTACAGATGTTTTGGCTGAGTAGCTACTTACCAGCAAGCAGACTGCAGGCCCGTGTGCTACTTCATAATATTTAAAAAAATGGTTTTTAGAAAAAAAATGATTACTTATTGAATGATTTATCATACACATATACAAATATAAATATATAAATTACATGACTGTTGTAACTTTATGTAAATAATCAAGACGATATTACATTCGATATGATGCCGGAAAATGTTTGTTGGTTTATATTCAAATTGTGGTTCTGTGAGGTTTTTTTATATATATTAAAATTCAAATTTATATTATAAAAATGTTGTTTCTAACATTAGCACTGCATATGTGGTAATATATTACATGTTTATTTATTTGTATTTAAGTCAAATAACACTGTTCTTGCACTATGCAAGACACTTCATTTACGACCTCCGCGGCGCAGACGGCGATGAGCCGCTTCGCGAAATGTGAAGTCGCGGGTTCGATTCCCGCGGCGAGACGAACTTTTATAATTCGTCTAAAAAAACCGACATTCGCTAATCAATATTTGCAACTTCAGTTACAATTATATTATAGTAATTAATATATAGTGATAGGTATACAGCAGGTGGTGTCCAGATTTCATCTTCGGGAATAGCACCGCGTCTGTGACCGCAGTTAGGCACGAATGCAGTAGCATGGTCTGCAGTACCCACTTTCTTTTTTATAACGTTATAGCACACAGGCTTCCAGTCCACCTGTGCAAGTGGCTACTACAGCCCTGCACATCTGTAACACAGATTCGGTACTACCTTTGATGACATAGATTGAATGCCTCGTGTTCTGCAACCACTAGCCATCACGCCTTTACACTGAAAGACAAGTAGTGCGAACATTATATTTCACGGCCCAACTCAGTGTGACGGTGGTACCGACCCAATTAAACGTGAATGTTTTACTTCCTGTAACCACCACTACTCAGCAGGTGGCATGCGATCTCGTCTGCTTCATGATATAAAAACTCACCACTATCATTATGTGATCATATTATGAATATACATACATAATAAACAATATATCATATTATGAAAGGTTCGAGCTCGAATTTTGTATTTAATTTCGTGTAATCGAATACGTGTCCTCGCGTTTCACAGATAAGTGAGTGTCTATAGTGCGAGAGGCTGGATGTTTTCTTGCGTAAATCTACGGCAGAAATTTTATCGACGGCAGTGTTATTTATTGACTTACACAAAATGCTTGTTTATAATGGAACAATGAAAATATGTCTTATAGCCCAATATAAGTGAAACTTATTCATATGAACTAGGAAGAAAGATTTCTTTTATTTATAGAATTCAATTATGTTTAATTTTAATAATTACTAACATATTACATGAATAAATAATATTTGTTATGTTTCATAAATAAATATTTAGATTTTTGTACCGTTCTAAAATATGTTATAACAATAGAATTTTTCGGATGTATAGATCACTGTACGAAAACTTTGTTTTATATGGTTGTTACAACTAGAGCGATTTGGTCTCGTCTGAATGGGTCGCCAACTTAGACCAGCTTGGCGGGCTGGCTTCCCCGAAGTCGCTGCCTCCCTGTAGGCGTCGAGTGAACCCTGGGGTTGGATGCGTATCTCGGGGTAATATTTATTGAGTTGATTATTCATTATTTAAATGTTTGGATATCCATTTTAGGCACTTATTTCGATTCATTTTTGTTGTTTATTACTAGTTTACTAAAACAACTTACGCCTAATTAAATCTGTGAATGTAAGAAACATTTATTTCGTATTTGGTTTGAGTTGGTTCTCCATTGTATCGAATAGATTAAGTCTTCCTTACGTATTCTTCCACTAAGTACCACCAGTAGATGTTTTATCTTATTTATGTTTGTGGAGTGTCTGCCTAACTGAACCCTTACATCAGATTAATTAATTTGATAGATTATTTTTAAATAGTTGTACACTAGGTCAGTACATTGTTCCACAACAAATACAAGGTCATTATAGCCGGATTACGTGGGTTATGAATCGATCGGACCCCTAGACCAGTAGCAGGGTATTCGTGATCGACCTTGGTGATAATTAATCAAAGTTAAATAAAATAAATACTTATGAGCTGCAATAGGTGTTATTATTTTCAGGTGGTATGTACGGAAGATACTATGAAATATTTAAATAGAAAACTACTTGTTTTGTATATATGATCGCCCGTGGACTGCCCAGTGGCGCCATCTAGTACATCTCTACATCACACAATATATATTATTCCGTATGTACTCTATGTATATATCATCATATATAAATATATAATTCAGCAAACACCAGTATTGTTTGTATCTGTGAAGTTTGTGTACGTGTGTCTATGAGTTGAATAGATTTGTACAAAAATAAACTCACAATATTTTCGTTAACAGTTCTTTTATTTACGTTACGATATTTAAGAAAATGTTTTACCTTAGAAGTAAGTTTTATTGTATTTATTTTGCATTTTAATGGTTTACTTGTACCTAATACAGAACACAAACTTACTTGATACCTTGAGAACAGGATATGATGACCTGTGTGACGCACACGGCGATGAGCCGCTTTTGTGCAACGTGACGTCGCAGGTTCGATTCCCGCGGCGAGACGAATTTTTCTAATTCTTCGAAAGTTTCGTGTCTGGAATATCCTGACGGGTGGTAGAACATGAATATGTTCAACTGGGTCGGTACCACTATTTGTGCCGTGAAACAGTAGTGTTTGCACTATTTGTGTTTCAGTATAAGGGTGCGATAGCCAGCATACGCAGAACACGAGGTGTTCGATTTATGTCCTCAAGAGTAGCACCGCATCTGTGAATACACATGTCATGGGCTGCAGTACTTACCAGCAGGTAGACTGCATGCCCGTGTGCTACTAAGATAATCGGACTTTCCAGTTACCTTTGTTATTCCTATTCTGATTCTGATTCTGAGGTATGGTTCTTGAAAACATGTGTTTTGTATTCTCTACAACATCCATTATCGCTACTACTCAAATACTACAATATTTCCTCGAAACTTTCAAAAGTCAGAAATGTAAGATAAGACCCTGGCACAGGCCGTATTAGTATTTATATATATATATTTTAGTCAATACAGAGTAAGCTTTAGAATAAATTCTTGTATTGCCTACACTATTTACAACAATCTATCTTGGTAGAATAAATCCTCTTGCATCACTCTGTCATAAGAGTAAAGCAAATTTAGAAATATATTACAAATTCTCTTTTTCAAACGGCCGTCAAATTTTATTTCAAAATGAAAAACAAACTTCTGGTTCCTTCAAAAATAATGTAGTCACACAAAACACATTTGTATAAAATATTTATTAGCGTTTCATCAAAATTTTTACCGTAAAGTTGTTGAACTGTGTGGAAAAAATGTTGACCGCTCCATTCCGCCGCTGTAACCAGTTCAGACATATAAATGGAGTTGTCACCATCAGTAACAGTAACCTCGGACACGTGGTGTCCGCTCTTGGTAAGTGATCTGTGATTATATTGGATTCCCTGAGAGATTTTGTTTTTGCATTATTCTCCATATTGTTTCTATTGGAACAGCCTGAAAGCATACTAGACTTCCGTGGCGTAACTGACAGATTTGAAGCATTAAAATGAATTGTTGCTCTGATTCATGGATAGTTTTTAGTTTCGATGTTGAATGAAAGTAATGTATTACAACTAATCATTACAATATCATTAGGACATGCGAGAACTTACGCGAAAGACAAGGGCTGTTGCCCGGACGTTCCTCAAACAGAAGGGAAAAAGATAGAGCCGTGGCCGAAGGCGGACCCACCGCCACCGGCGTGGCGTTGCGAGTGCCCCAGAGATCCACAGCCTCCCAACTACGATCCATACCGGATCAAAGTGCCCGATGTCGTAGTGCCTCCTCTGCCTACTAGTAATGCTAAGGTATGTAATCTTTTCTGTGCAGCGTTTTAGCATGGTCATGGTGTATGCCTGTCTCTGAATCGGTATAAATAGCTTAACATTTAGATCCCTATCCTTAAGAGGTAATTTTGGAAAACTTTCAATAGTGCGTTAGACGAAATCGGAGCCCGTGTTCAATGGAAATTAAGTATCTAATGAAATCCAGCTTGTGCTTTCTTCATCAGTGGACGGGAGTGGTGTTCACCGTCGAGGAACAAGGCAGGGAGTCACAGCAAGACCTTAGCCAGCAGCCAGAAGGTGGAGCGTCTACTGATTCTCCAGAACAAGCTGAGACTGAAGAGGAGTCGAAGGGCTTCTTTGATACACTCAGAGGTCTTTTTGGTTTTGGGAAAAGCAAGAAAGGAGAAGGGGAAGTGTCGATGATTGGTAAACAGTTGTAAAATACGCAAATAGATAATTGAGCGCGGCCCATTGAGAAGGAATCTCTTCATTTAATCAAATGTCATCATTTTGGCGTAACTTATGTGCTTTAAGTGACTTCTGCTAGTACGAAGAATTCCATTTTAAAACTGGATATTTAACCACGATAGATCAGAAAATTGGAGATTTCGTCCAACGCACTAAATATTTATAACAACGTGGCCTATATACGTGTGTTCTTTGACAGGAAGTACCAACCGAAGACGATAGGGAGCTGTTTAAAAGCCCAGAAATAGACCTGGCTGCGCATTCCAATATTCAAGATCTCTTCCAAGACTCTCACATAGTACATCCCGATTATTGGAAAAACAAATCCAAGAAAGCGTTGCTACCAGCAGCTGGGAGGGACCAGGTGTTTCCTCGGCTTGGTTACCATGGGAAATCGAAATATAAATTCGCTTTCCACGAGCCCTGGAAACCTCTAGACAGGGTGTCGTTGATAGCACAGGCAGAGAAGGAAGAACTAGAGATGGCAGGAGCAATCGATGCTGCCGAAAAAATTGACAAGCAAGGGACATGATAATATACGGGCTCCGAATTCGGTCAAAAACTTTAAACTTGTAAATTTGGAGTAAAATTGTGAGATTATAAAATATAGTATAATAAAATAACGTTATTGGAAGTTACCGTTTTATTACAAGTTTTAAACACATGTTATTTCGTATTCACACGTTGATATTTGTAGTCTGCAGCAAAATTATATATCCTGTTATTATTGTTCAGAAAACAGGTAAATTATAACGTTAACTATTAACTACTTGTTCTTTCCTAATGAGTAAATGCGCGGTGGTGAGAGGTAATAGCATTCCATGGTCATACCTCTGCAGTTATTGTTGTCCATTATAAGTGCGATATAACTCTCGGACATTTATTAATAATTAGTCTTAAAGCTTGGGAGGACTGAAATCGATCCAACCCTTCCCTGCGCATGTTCGCTGTTGCACTAGTGCATCTACATTTTTTCTATCTTATGAAATAGCACACGGGCTTGCAGTCTACCTGATGGTAAGTAGCTACTTTAGCTCATGATATCTGCAACTACAGGTCTGCATCTGAGGACGGAGATTAATCACCTCGTGGGTATCATGGGTATCACACGCTTATATCAAAACACAAGTAGTGCGAACGCTACTGTTTCACGGCACAAAAATGGGTGACAATTGTACTGGCCCAGTTCTATTACCCGTAAGTTAAAGGAGTACATGTATTGTATACCCAACCGTAACAGTCATACATGTTGTTTGAGAGTAAGACTTATATTCCTACGCAAAATAAATGCACTTAAAGAAGGGTTATCGGTAGTTACCTATAGATATTTCTAGTGTTCGTGGAACTTATCCTGGTTCGCCTGGGTGAGTGACACCACCAGACCTATATCTTGAATCTTACAAGTTGTTTCCATTGGACCACTCTCCGCAGTAGCCGGCAAGTACAGTATACATCGACTATCTTAGCCTTCAGGAGTGGAAAAAGCTGCGACTTCTAACAGCTAAAGCCATTTACGGGTGTCATGAGTTGCAATGATCTCCTGGTGTAGGTGAACTTACGGCTCGTTTAGAATTTTCATTTCCATGGGACTCCCAATTTCATTGGAGTAAGTTGAAGTTTTATGTACGTTCCCCAAACATGAAAGCTTTACCACTAGCAACCTCTTGCAGC
>DWIE01001703.1:0-10220 GCA_018248235.1 Choaspes benjaminii
GATGATTATCATATTACGTGATTGTGCAGTGGACTAATTACATGTAACCGCAACATAGACTCTTGCGCGGTGCGAAAGCTGGGTATATTTTTCAGGTCTCCCTGGCCCTGTCAGTTTCCATCTGTGCGAGCTGGCAGTTGGAGTTTGGAGTTGGAGGAGGACAATATTAAAATGTTCATCACCATCATTTTAATATTACAATCTTAAAATGAAGAAGAAAGAAAAAAGATAGGCTTGGTGGGCAAGATGCCGAAGCCGTAAAACTTTTAATTAAAAAAAAACAATTGACAGTTTTAAGTAACCTCATTTTCTTATACATTTTATTTAAACGATCTAAGTATGTAATAGAGCGTGTACGTTAAATTGCTTATAACAATTGCAGTGTTCTTTTCCTCATTGTTGGATTTATTTTTACATGATGTACTAAATGAGAAGAATGTCGTCGATGAGAAGATTTATTGATATAGGTGCAAATCTCACAGATCCCATGTATCAAGGTTTGTACCATGGATCTAAGAAACATGAGCCAGATTTGGATAAGGTATTGAAGCGCAGTTGGGAGGCCCGCATGGATAAAATTATCATAACCGGGGGCAATGTTGAAGACAGTAAAAAAGCTATTGAGCTGTCCAAAACTGATTCGAGGTTATATGCTACTGTAGGATGCCATCCGACACGCTGCAATGATTTTGTTGACAATCCGGAGTCTTACCTGAATGAATTGAGGGAGCTGATAAGTCAGAATTGTGATAAAATTGTTGCTGTGGGAGAGTGTGGTTTGGATTATGACCGATTGCATTTCTGTGAAAAAGATATCCAATTAAAATATTTTGAATACCAGTTACAACTGAGTGAAGATTACCAGCTGCCACTTTTCCTCCATTGCAGAGGCGCTGCTGAAGATCTAGTGACTATATTGACCCGAAATAAGCACAAAATACATGGCGGCGTAGTACACTCCTTTGATGGGACCCATGATGCATTGCAGACAATTTTGGACCTAGGATTGTACATAGGAATAAATGGATGCTCTCTCAGATCAGAGGAAAGCCTTGACGTAGCAACAAAAATACCACAGGAGAGACTGATGATAGAAACGGACTGTCCTTGGTGTGAAGTGAAACCTACCCACCCTGGCTATAAACACGTGGTTACAAAGTTTCCATCTGTTAAGAAAGAAAAACATTCAGCAGACTTCAACAACCAGGTTAAAGGCAGAAATGAACCAATTAATATTGTGCATGTCCTAGAGATTTTATCTGCGGTTCGCAAAGAAAATATTGAAGAATTAGCAGAGGCAATTTATAATAATACTAATAATTTATTCTTCAATAAGAAATAAAATATAGTTTTTGCATCAAATTTTGTTTTAATGAGATTATGTAAATTTCTAAGCAATCATCACATCATAACTACAATGGATCAAGAACATGGGATATTACCATTGGTAGACTAAAAGTTCACGAGTCACGGTGAGTACCACCACCACCACTACTATTTACACTGTGAAACAACTCTGAATTAATTCAGATTAAAGATGTGGGAGCCGCCATGCACAGGATATATGAACCAATTTAGCCATCACAAGTAGTAATATAGTTGTCAACTGACTTGAAACAGGAAGGAGGTCTTTTTAGAGCTGGTTATAGTTGTAATAGACTACAGTGATTACTTAATACCAGAAAAATTGCGAGCTATTATAGTTTCTGTATCTAAAAATGACATATAATAAATAATACACAGTATCGAAATCCATTCATCTATAATTTCCATCTTGTATTAAATATAAACACACAATCTTTCAACACAAATAAATACACTACAAAACTTATGTCTATTACCTCACGATTTAAAATTATTTAATGAAGTTGCAAGTGTTAGGTAACTGTCGTGGAAGTACATTGTGTAAATGAACGTACATTATTTTAAGTTTATCCTAAATGCACCATCAGGAATGTCTTGAAAATACTTGTTTGGGATCGTCCATAAACTAAAATTAGTAGGCCATGGTCTCGGATAAAACAATTGTATATTAATAGTTTATCCTATTGTTCACATTAAAACTGTTTAATATTGAAGCAATTAATGTTCATTATTTTTCCAGACAATGGCCAGGATCTGGCAATGACATAGAATCTAGCTGTTTATTTAATTTATTCTCGCATGTAATTGATATTAGATTTTTTCATACTGATACTTGTCATATTAGTAACATATACCCAAAAATTTCATTGATTACATTTTGTATAAATACAAAATTTTGTGTACGATAAACCAAATGTACGTCACGGTATTAGGCTAGTATTATATTTAGGTTTAGATTAGATTATTGTGATTTTAATGGACGGTCCCTTTCAGATACAGTAACTAATAACATTGTCATGGTTAAAATGGTTTACTTTATAAAAATATTGACCAGACCTAAATACAATCCAATTCAGTTTTGTGAAACCTAAAATCTATGATTGTATCAATTAATATTCAATTTTGTACTAAAATACTGCAAGTAGTAAAAAATATTTGTGCTGTTGCTCGCATTTACAAGTTAATTAACAGAGATCTCTTTATGAGGTTTAGGGCAAACATTAATAACAATAAAAATATATTTAAAAGGCAAATGCATAAAGATATTAGAATGCTACACGTTCTTAATGGAATTGTAGAGGATCATTTAGTTGATTTGCTAAAATCATATAATTTTTCGATTTATTCTTACAATGTCATAAGTAAAATTGTTGTGTACATATTTTTAAAAATAGAATGTTATAGACAGTGAACATGGATTTAATAAAATGCACAGATAAAAGTAACAATCATTATGGTGGCATAATTTATACATAATCTGTGCCAATTATCCAGGCTGGTCAAATTAGGTTAGTACAGGTTAGTAAACGATATCCAATAAAGGGTATGTAAGCTTAGGGGAAACTTCACTGTAACTAGACAAATAATTATGAATCGATAATAAAACCATGTATATTGGGAGGCATTATCATTGGTCTGGGTTTACAGAATATTTAGCTATATCACGTAATTAGACTTTTTCAATAGAATAGCCAACATAATAATAGTATTAAAATTACTGTATATCTATATATAAAGGATGAACTGACTAACTGTCGTATCAATGCACAGTGAAGACGAGCATTAAGGAAGGAGTTTTGGAAATTCACTCCCCTAAGGTGGTGAAAAAGGGGATGAAAGTTTATATGACGCGGGCGAAGCCGTGGATAATGCGCTCGTACTGCTATATCGAAAAATGGGAGTATTTTGAAATGTCAACAAGTTATAAGGTTAATTTGCTACCAAGTTGAAACTGGGATATTTGGTACAGATTAAAATTTAACATAAGTGCCACATGCCATAAACAAGCCTTGATATAATATAAACAACAAACATTCAACATCAAAAATTGTTATATATTTGAAAATAATTTAATTTAGCTAGCTAGCAGTTACATAAACAGTTCAAAAGAGTTTAACAATTGATAGTTACAGTGATTATTAAATTTGAACACTTCCGTTTTTTTAAACTCTATAAGCTTAGATCAACTTGCACCAATATATGCTCTGAAACATGTAAATTAAAAAAAAATATTTTGTCTTTGTACAAAATGTTAAAATACAATTGGAATAGATAAATGTCTTGTGGTCAACTCTCAACTGAATTTAAATAAGGACAGAAAATATGTTGAGACTACTTAAATGTAATCTTATAATATAAAATCTCACACTGACGTTTTGTGTTTTATAAAGCGTAAAACATGTCATAGAGGTGTGGAATATGTATGCAATAATACTCTGTAAAGGAAAGGCCAAAATCGCAAAGTGTAGGCATCTATGACATGAATGGCTTTGAGTAAAAGAAAGTGAATGGGAGTTACATCACTAAAGTTATGCATGCAATAATAATTTACATCATGAATAACAAATTTACTAGACATTTTAAAATAAAAATAAATTTAAATAAAGAACAAAAAAATGTGATGAAAGAGAAATTGTGTTATTACGCAAGTCTGCTTATTTAAGACATTAGTAATGTATCCCCCAAAGTTGGCCCGAACTTTAAATAATGAAAGACGTCCCCTCACTTGTGATATGAGTTTTTGATCACAGAACATTGGTTCACGGTATCTTGGAGTACAGCTGGACTTGCTCTCTGAACCAGTGGAAGTACGAGCTCACGTGGAGTTTGGTGACGTTGAGTGCTGTTTCCGTCTTGTTCTGGAGAATCTCGGGCGCCCAGTTGTCAATGAACACTTTAGTCTTGAGATACTCTGCAGTATACTGGTAGTATTCATTCGAATACTTTCTGACCGCCTCCACGCCTGTCGACGTATACATCTGGACATTATCCACTAATCCCGGAGCATACTGTTCTATAGTGGACACCAACATCGGCGTCTTCTCTATGACATAGTCCCGAACATTCTTGTATAGTATCCTAGCTTGCTTGTCGGCCACTATGAAGGCGTCCTTGGAGAGCTGTGCGTAAGGTTTCACGAATTCGGCGGTATGCCCGTAGTATATGGGCGTGTTCGTTTCCAACCAAAGATAGCCTCTTGCGGACGATGATAGTGTCTTTTGCCAAGCGTATTGACTGTGTTCGAGGATGCCCAGGTCTTTGAACACACGACCTGTCGCGCTCTTGGGGAAGTTGCCGCCCACTCGTGAGACATCATAGGTGACCAGCCCCGCAATTCCGAATAGCAGGAAGAAGCTGGCCCATAGCCAAGGGAATCTTCTAGTACTTGTCATTCTGTCTAGAATGTCCTGGCAAATTTTGTTCGCTTTTAAAACCGTTTCATCCTTTTTTTTACCCTTCAGAGTTTCGCTACTGACTTCTTTGTATTGAGTTATGGTTGCTTTAAGAGATTTTAACTTTAGTCTTGGGCTTACTTCTGTCCAGTTTGTATCGATATACTCAATTACAGTGGCTGACTGTTTACTACACTTGTGGAACAGCTGTCTCCAAGTAGCGTTGCAAGAGTCATCCTTATGCAGGCATTCCAGCAGGCTCTCTACTAGCACCCTGTTGTACGGGTCCAAGGCGGACCCACTCAGATACTGGTTAGGCAGCTTCTTCATTAATTGATTGAAAGTCACTTGAAGTTTGTTGCCGCTCTTATTGAAATATATATCCTGTGGTAAGAAACAGTTATACAGACTAACCTGGTGATATATATATTTTTTAATGTTATGAAGTAGCACACGGGCTTGCAGTCTACCTACTGCTATGGAGCCACTGCAGTTCATGATGTCTGTAATCATTGATGCGGTGCTACTCTTGAGGGCCTGAATGTCTCATATTCTGCATATGCTGGCTATCACACCCTTACACCGAAACACAAGTAGCGCTAATGCTACTATCATACATTATATATAAATGCAATGGATTATACCCGCCAAACTTAAAATGTTTACCGCTAATCCATATAAATATAAAATAAATAAAGTGCTAAAAAGTCCATATGTAAACAGGTTTGGCCCCTAAACAATACTGAGTTAAAAGGGGGAATGTTCACATCTGTCCCTTCAGGTAAATACAGTGAGTTATGTTGTTATTTTATTGTACTTTTACAAATATGATATGTATAAGGCATTAAGTCCATCCTTGTACACCTTTTTGTATGGTGATTTCCATAAAGCATAAATAAATAAATAAATAAAATATATACGTAATACGTAGTGGAACAAACACAGGTAAATTAAATAGAATGCAAAACAATTACAACATACTTAGCGACACTTATAACATATAAATTTAGATCTTCTGTCAAAATGGAAGCATATAGCTCTGTAGCCATGCACTTCTTATATTAGAAATATGAATTCAATTTCTTAATTACTTAAATTTTATGTGTAACCTAATTTAGTTTCATATAGTTAATTTAATTTAATTTTCTTAATTTCAACTTGTTCTCTCAGTTGATTTAATATATGATCTTTCACACCTATAATTGGTAATTATGCTAGTGACTGATGCCTTTTATAAAAAAAAATAATAATAATAATGTCTAAAATCTGTTGGTGTGTCAATAAATAAATGAACTGGAGCAAATTGTGTGATGCTGATTCCTGTTACACAAACTCACTCACTCACACACTCATTCATTCACACACTCAATCACTCACTCACTCATCATATGGGTATTATACGCTGTGGGTGATCACTAACATAGGGTTTTTGGAAATCCCACCTCTAAGGTGGTGAAACGGGTGATGAAAGTCTGTATGTCACAAGCGAAGCCGCAGGGAAATCGCTCATCAATAAAGATACTATGAGAGTATCTTACCTTATATTTACTTAATTGCGTAATAAGGTCACTTGAGTGTTCTTTTGGCAGTGAGTTCTTCTTGCTGTTCACTAAGTCGAACATCGCCAGCAGCTGCTCCTGGCTAACCTTCACATTACTCAGGTCTCCGTGGTTATCCATGAGTGCAGACAGATATTGTATCACATACCTAGTGTAACTCTTCAGTTCTATTATGGGCAGGAACAGTTCTTGCCAGGCTTTTAGGCCCACGCCAAAATCGTAAAGCCCTCCCTGTCCTAAAGCCCATAGCAGAGAGAGGCCTATAGGTGGTCTGTTCTGGTAGGAGTTCCTGAGACTCGCACTCTTTGCTATTGAGAATACGCAGAAGTCAGGGTTGTCTTGTGCCAGCATTTGCAGGAGTATTCTGTGGCCGTTTACAAGTTGTCCTGTATAAATATAAAGTATTTTATTATGAATAGTTCAGAAATTTTATAATGTATTAGCTGAACCTGCTATGGCTTTGCTTTGGCCCTGGATTTAAAGAAAATTACATGAACGGAGGAGTGTGAAATTTGGCATAGTTAAAGTTCATATGGAGGAGGAGTTCAAGAGTATAATATTCATTAGAAATACACTAAATGCATTAAAAAACATTACTCACACTATTACATTTTTGACACAAACACTTGGAGACATGTACTCTTTTGGATGTATCGAAATAAAAAGGGACGCACTATGTAAATGTACACTGACTCTCTTTTAAAAACAAATGGATTATCATAGCCGCCATGATCGATCTTTAGATGTTTCACATAGGTGACATTATTAGTTCTGGTCGTTTTGCATATAGTTTTTGTAACATGTAATTTTAACAATTTTATTTACTTTAATGAAAGAATAAGGGTCAAATTTCGACCACTGGGCGACCTGTAGTATTTATAAATATAAAGTAGTTTCATGATACTAAGCAATTTTTTTTTTATGATATGAAGTAGCACACGGGCTTGCAGTCTACCCGCTGGTAAGCAGCTACTGCAGCCCATGACATCTGTGATCACAGATGCGATGCTAACCTTGATATTCCAGCCACGAAACAAATTAGAAAAATTCGTCTCGCTGCGGTGGTCGAACCCGCGAGCTCACGTTTCACAAAACGGCTCATCACCGTCTGCGCCACGGAGGTCGTCAAATACAATATAGCTTGTTATCAAGAAGGACATTCGTCTATGTTCTTTGTTGGTAAATAGTAATTACTATATCAATATTACACAAATGTTATGTATACATGTATTAACTCCTTGCAACAGCGATCTACTTGCCACAATGAGAAGCGATTAGGTAAATATGTGACAACTTTGGGAGTAAGCTGTGATAAACATTAAAAGATATCATGGGCTGCAGTAGCCACTCACCATAAGACAGACTGTTGCATAAGCACACCATTGGGTGTATGAAAACAGCTCGAAAACTTGATTTTATGGGTGGTAGAACGGGGGTTCATCTGGGACGGTACCACCATCACACCTATCTGTGCCGTGAAACAGTAGTATTTGCTATTTGTATTTCAGCATGTGATAGCCAGCATATGCAGAACAAGAGGCGTTCAATTTAAGTCATCAGACGTAGCCCCGTATCTATGGTTGCAGATTACATAGACTGCAGTGGCTACTTCCAATTAGGTAGACTGCAAGCCCATGTGCTACTTCATGTAAATTAGGACACCATCGAATTGGGTGTTCCTGTAACGATGGTGTCCTAAGTATGTATATAACATAAATAAAAAAATATTTAAAGTAAAAAATAAAATAAACAATATAAAAGAAAGAAATACAAACCTCTACTCATATCATTTGCTAAGGCTGTGAGAGTGACATCGAAGAACAGCTGTGTGTTCGCTTTTCCAGCATCCTTCAGTACACCTTCCAAGGCTTTCTTAATTTCTTCTGGAATGGAATTTGCTGGGTACTTGGGGTGATAGCTAGAGAATGTGGGGTCATCTACTTCTATCTGAATCTTGGCGTTGAGAAAAGTGGCCACCTCCTTCAGCCAAACGAGGGGTGCATTCGAGAATCTTATTTTGTTTGACGTTATTATAGTTGAAAGCTCAGTTGGATCAATAAGTTCTAAAGATGCTTCAATCGTTTTGGGAGGTTTAGGCTTTGCAGACTCTTTTTTGTCCACTTTCTTGCCTTTCTTGTCCGAACCCTTTTTGTCTTTTGGCGGTTTATTCACATCGTCGATCTCCATGCCTGCGTAGTATTGTTTTATTTGCGAATTCGGAACAATATCCTCCAATTTAGGACCATTTTTTACCGGCTTTTTCTCTTCATCCTTATTACTTTTAACCTTCCCGTTCTGCGATTTCTTACTTTTTCCAACAACTTCCCATTGACCGCTCGACATTATAGCGAGATATTAAATAATTGAATATTTTTTGTAAATAAAAGGAACGCGACAGGTTACACGTCAAATTGTCAAAAATAAATAGCAAAAAACGTCAATTTGAAAGTCCGCAAGGTTCTGTTTTGATCGGTGATTGGTTGAAAGATTCCACTTGGACAAAACGTGGCATAGCATTTGGATGCATTCTGCTTACAATGTTGCTATTTTATTAGGCAACAGTGTTATTTGAATTCCTTTAAAAAGGCAACAAATTAATGATTACTTGATATAAATATTGATAATATTATTTTAATTGCTTAGGGTACATTTTAAAAATTAACCTATATAATTATAATAGTAAATAAAAAATCCTATAGGAATTGAATTACTAATCTGTCAACTGCCTATGCTAACTGCCCGTTTAAGCTGTCAAATGTCTAGTTGACAGTTAAGTAATGACTAGTAATAATTAGTCTGTGAACGGTGTGAACTTCAGTTCAGTATTTGTGCTCTCAGCTCAGCTGCGAAGTTTTGATACTGCTCAGTTTTTGTGAAGTCTGATATCATGAGTGTAATGAAAGCAAACATTGTTTGATTACTTGTTGGCTGTTTAAAAGTGTTTTGTTGGACCAGTGACTGTTTATTAGATTATAATGGATAAGAAAATAACGGGAAGATCGACTGCCAGTCTTAGGGAAAGGGTGTATTATGCAGCAAGGGATGGCATGTCCCTGACCCTTTACGCTCTGCTGTACGAAAAAAGTCAAGCCGAGGTCGACGATCTGGTGAACATCGTGAGCGTCACAATTTTAATTTTCTCCTAACATTAATTAAATTTTTGCTAATGTCATCAGTCAAAATTGTAACTATGACCCGTCTTTTCTATTTATATCGCCAAAAAATAGACGGGAAATTTTACATTTTATATGCGTACTTCGCTAAATTAGTATTGTGCGCCGTTATTTGCATACTGTTTAGTTTATTAGGATTACAGTATATTTACGACATAATATTTCATCACGCGGTAGTATCGCGCGAATGTGTCAATACCTTTGCGTATTTTGTTTTCGAAAAAAATATATACTTCATTATTATCAAAGTATTTGTAGGTACTGTAGGGGCAGTTGTGGTCAGTGATCACTGTAATTAAAGGTGTGCAAATCATGTCCTGTAGTGGATGGAATTATAATTCTCTCACGAACCCCTGATCAGGAAACATGTCCGTGGAAGTATATAGTTCCGACAATCCAGATCCTTTCCTCCCATGTCCGTTAGTTAGAAATAACGGATGTTGGAGATTTTTTCGGTCAGCTGTAAACCATAACACCCATCATAAGTCAAATTATCTATACTACTATATAAATGTGTAGGCTGTCTGTACACTCAATGTTTTTGTAATTTTTTGGGACACATATCGATTTTATTACTCTCTGACCTCAGGTCTATAATTAAAATTAGTTTTGTCTGTCTGTATGTATCACTTGTGACCTACTTTGAACAGAACAACGGCTCTGTATCGAGTCGGTTATAGTTGTCATGGGCTGCAGTGATCACTCAACATCAGGTGAACTGCATGCCCGTT
>DWIE01001704.1:0-10220 GCA_018248235.1 Choaspes benjaminii
GCAAAAATGTGTAAATCCTTAACTCGTCTACAGTAAAGTTAATTATCTTCACTTCGATGCTGAGTCGAAATGGTTTTGGGACGCTATACGTACTCTTAGAAATATAGCCACCTTCTACGTTGAGATCGTCGTAGATGACAACGACAAATGTTACGGAATAGCATCGCAGGACAGATTCTATCACCGATATAGTGGAGGAATTTAAACGGGTGACAAACAGTTAAAATCTTTTTTTAGTTGATATGTTTTATTACAATAATCATTGTTAAGATGTATAGAATTAAAGTATCTATTACAATATATTAATTTTAGCAAGTTACATTTTGCATGTTACATGTAATCAATAAGTAATGCCTTTTTATAATTTCAACTTTGAAATTGTAACAATTTATATTATAAATTTACTACCATTTAAATTAGTAATATTTTCAACATTTAACGATATAATATTATTTAATTTGATGAACCATGAATTACTCCTTCTGGCAATGGTAACATGCACAGGATACGGCAGATTTAAATATTAAGTTCCTCTCGCCATCTAAGCAAAGTACCTTTACGGGAACCTGCAAAAGAAATAAAATGTAATATGTACGAGAACACCTAGTAGTAGAGTACAGAATAGAGTATTATGACGTCGTGTGTTATTTGTAAGGATCTCCTTTGGCGTAGCGAGTGTTTCTCCTATGAAAGTCATATCAAAAATAACTCAGAATAATCACGATTATCACATGGCACGGCACAGCAATGTTAAAAATCTTAACTTAACATAGAATATCATAAATTATGACAACCCCAAAACTCAATACAAAGGTTTTGTAGAGCACTCACTAGATATTTGTGCGTTAAGTCATGTAATTCAGCATTCAATAATAACAGAATAAGGATAAACAATTATATAACTTACATCTTCTGATTCCATGATGTTACAACACTGTCCTAGTGAGGTAACAGGATGGCGTTTGAATCCCAACATAATGCTTGGCAATGACCACGACTCACAATATCCTCGGCACGCGTTAGTAGTGATCTTAAATTCGACGCAATCTGGTATACTTATATTCCTGGTATGGCCTGAAATGTTTTAAGTTCAAAACATCTTATACTTACTTACTTATATATTGAACGAACACTTACGAGTATATTCGTTCCAAAGAGATCATAAGAATATAAACGTTAATGTAAAAAAATCTAACCAATTTTGTGGCAGCCTGGTTTACGCCAAGACTCCGCTGCCAAAACGTGTGATAAGGAAATAAATAACACCAGTGTCTTAAGAAACATTGTGAATCTTGTTGATTCAATTGCTGAATGAATAAAAGTTCCAAGTTTTTGCTATATATTTAACTTTTCCCCTGCGACGGAAGTGGTTGTCAACATCTTCCATGAATCTAAATAAAATTTATTAAGTTGCCGAACAATTGGTTTAATTATTTTTCAGGTATTATTTTAGTGGATTTCTATGTTTTTTTTCGAATTTACTAAGTGATGTTAGCCCTACTGGCTTTTATAGCGTAACCGATATTTTTGTCGCGAACAAATTTCTTAGCTGGGGTGCTATTCCCTTAAACAACAGCCACCAATCATCACTGCGACAGCGTCGAAATAATTGTTACTTTAATAAAGTTTTGGTTTTTTTTGGGAAAAATGTGTAAATCCTTAACTCGTCTACAATACAGTCAATTATCTTCACTTCGACGTTCAGATGCAATGCTTTTGAGAAAACATTTTTTACAATACTGCGATATTCGTAGAAAAACAGCCAGCTTCTACGTTAAAATCGTCGTAGATGACAACGACGAATTTTAGGGAATAGCATAGCTGGACAGAGGGTCTTGAAAGGGTGAAGTTAAAGTAGAGGCAACGATTCAGCCTAAGGATAAGCATGAATATTTTCGATAGGGTCGGTACCAACGCCACACCAATTTGTGCCGTGAAACAGTAGTGTTTGCACCACTTGTGCAAGGGTGTAAGGGTGTGTATGCTTCGGTGTAAGCCAGCATACGCAGAACACGAGGCCTTCAATGTATGTCCTCTGAAGTAGCACCGCATCTGTGGTTACAGGTGACATGGCCTGTAGAAGCTACTTACATCTGGTAGTCTGCTAGCCCGTGTGCTACTTCATAATGTAAAAAATAGTTGTTCTTTTAAAATTACTGAATATATCTTCAATTTCTGCAAATGTTTGTGACTTCTGATGGCTTCGTAGACCAAAAGACATTATTTTCCATTTCATTAAGTTCAGTAAAGTGTTGACGTCCAAACGTTATGGGGCGGATAAATGAAACGATCTATGATGAATTAATGAAAGTGCTTTCTACAATTTCAGCCAGCATGCATAATAAAAACGAGAATGTGGCAATAATCCTCACAAGGCATATTTGACTACTAATTTAATACTGTTTATATTTTATAATTTATTTGTAAGCATGTGTTTGGTAAGTACATTGAAATTAAATAACATAAAGTGCCCATACTGAGTTCCGGGTCTTAATTTATCTCTAATGATTTTAATTTGTTTTCACTTTATCAATACTTGTTTGACTGGCTGTAAAAATAATATTTGATTATTTTTTGTGTACGTAAGTATTACAAACATAAGGCTTTAATCGCATATTTTAAGTTAAAGTATAATAATTAGGAACATTGTAATACATAGAATAGTAGGTGTGCAGTGGCGAAGGTATGCAGTGGCGAAGATGGGTGTAGGCGAAGCAGCCCCTTGCCCACGGCCTCGCAGTAAAGGGGGCCTCGCGCGATCTCTTTTTATATGAAATGTCAGTGGTAAATTAGTATCCATCTCGGCTGGTCAAAAAAAAGTCCACGGTTAGCATGCCACCCTCGCATGGCGGTCACAAAAAAAATTTCGCCTCGTCTAACTGTAGCCTTATGACTTTGCATTGATTGAAAGAAAAAGGCCTTGCAGATGCGACTTCGCCCATGGCTGGACTGGTCTACGCTACGCTACTGTAGGTATGTATAGATGACATTGCATGTAGGGTGGGTTGCTCGGCAACTGAATTGACACAGTACCAATATAGAAAACAAAACAAGCTTAGGAAGCCTGAAGATGGACACAAGTATTGAATACAAAATCTTAAACCTCTTTAGGTGTAGAGAATATAATGAATGTATTAAGTTATGCGATATTGCATTACAAAGCAAAAGTGACCGTATGATTGAATTTATTCGGATGCGTGCTATGACCGTGCAGGCTAAACTTGCTGGTAATGGATATGATGAGGTTGAGTATTTCCCGCAGCAAGATGAGTTTGCACTGACAGCTGTTGCAAAGACTCCTCGAATAGGTACATCATTTGAAAGGGAAATCAAGACTGCCCAGAATTTTCAATCTACTGTAAGTATTAAATTTGATGAGTCTTGACATATAGGTGAATAACACTAATATGTATAGATAATATCATTGTGGATAAAAAATATAGTCCTTTTTAATAAGAGTATCATTTACAGACGTTATTGTAGGCTTGCATAATAGATAATTTGGCCCATGTTGTTTTTAATCAAATATTAGGGATTAAGAATTAATTACAATAGCATCTAGATGTATTCTTAAATAAAACGAAAACCGTACAAGTATGCAATTATTTTAACATTCCTAATTACCACATTGTGATATGATATTATTATTTTAATAGGGAAAGGCCGCAACAGCACTAAAGTCTAGATCTGGCACGAGTGCTACACGCGCCCGCACCGCGCTCCAAACCGCGTCTCGGGCTTCGCGTGCGGCCACGGCAATGGCTGGCGGGACGTTCTCCCTGAACGCGCCAATAACGCTAAGGTTTTTGAGCAAGGAAGACACGTCTTTTATTCCCGCGGCAAAAACATTATTTGAATATATATATTATTGCGAGGGAAATATTCGAAAGGCCATGGAAGTGATATTTCAGGCTCAGAAATCAGATGACACTTGGGACTGGTGGTGGAACTACTCGCTGGCTCGATGTTACTATGCCTTGGGCATGTACAGAAATACAGAAGAATGTTTACGGCAAGCTCTTAATCAAAATAAGCATATTTCTATTTTTCTTCGTCTAATTGCGATGTATGTAGGTCTGAACCAACCTCTCTCTGCTCTTGATGTCTGCCGGCAAGGATTATCTGTCTTTCACGAATATACACCTCTCTTATTAGAACAAGCACGAATATATGAAAGAATGAGAAATAATGCAGTAGCCGTGAAATATTATAGAACAGTCGCTTTGGAAGACCCCTCAAACGTGGAAGCTATTGCTAATATTGCAATGCATAATTTCTATAACGATCAACCGGAAATTGCACTTCGGTATTATAGGAGGTTATTAGCTACAAATCCTGCAGCTCCTGAAATTTATAACAATCTGGGGCTTTGTTGTTTATATTGTAACCAATGGGATTTAACTCTTTCATGTTTTAGACAGAGCCTTTACTTAACTACTGATCCAGAATCACGATCAGATATTTGGTTTAACCTTGCTCATGTGGCGCTGTCAACCGGTGATGTGACACTTGCTCGACGATGCCTTCAAGCCAGCCTTGCGATCTCGGAACATGGACCCGCCAGACGTGCAATACGAGCTCTAGATTTACGATTATGCATATGCAGGGACGAAAACATAAATTAAAAATAAATGAAATAATAATTTATTGTTTTATAGTTTTTATGTAATGAACCATTATTTGAAATAAGAATTAAATATATTATAACAATTACTATGTTATAAAAGTACATATACATTAGTACGTTTTGGGTTATGTACGTAACACAAAATACGTTTTTACAATTTACATATGACTTAAATACTCATCTATTGCTGGTTCAAATAATTCCATACTACGTAATTCTTGATACTTTAAAGTCATCATGGAATCAAGACTAGGTTCAGGGTGGGTAGACTGTGGCTCGAACCTTATCGTTCCTTGTGAAGTCAATTCTGGTTGTATACGAGACGTTAACCTCATTTTTATCTGGAAAGGATTTAAAAATATAGTATATTAAATTAAATTAAATTCTAAGAATTAAATGCAAAACCATAATATTTACTAATATACTGTTCTCATAGTTTGGAGATAAAATAACTAAAATCATTTAATGGCAATTGAGAATAAATCAAATAGATTTATGGCAAATTAGGAATTGTAATTAACCCAGACATATACCTCGTACCTAAACCTTAGATATGTTTAGCCTACCTAGTAAATTTCAGTTTGAATGATTGAAAATAGTTAAATTAATAAGTTGGTCGCCTCATGTATCCTATGGCTGCCACACACTACAAGGTAAAACACAATCCATACGAGCTATTTTACAGCAGAAAATGGTGTGGTGGTGATACCCGGGCGAACGTAAATAGATTGTATCACTGGTACCCAATACCAGCTTGTGTTTTCATAAAATTATTTTTATTCAGGTAGGAATCTATATATATATATATATATATATATAGAGTTGTCTCTTGTATGCTCTTTCTTTGTCGTGCTGCAGTCATTCTGTAAAATTAACTGTTCTAAATGCCACTAATGCCATTTTTAAAAAGGAGTGCCTAGAGTATTTTCCTCTGGCTTTTTTCTCTAGGCCATGATTGACTGACTTAGAACTAGAATTTAGAACTTAGAACTAGTAGTGTCGTAAAACAGCTATGTTCACAGTTCACATCGCGTTTCGCTCTAAGAGTATATTTTGGTACACCAAGATCAAGAAGGTATCTTACAAGATAGCTAGGCTACAACATTATAAATAAAGATTGAGTCTATTATCTGTTTGTCTGTTGTCTATTATGCCCTCTATTTTAACTAAAAATGTTTTTCTAGATGGCGACTCCTTTGATTTCATTATCGTGGGGTCAGGGACTGCGGGGTCCATTCTGGCGAGTCGCCTTACGGAAATAGATGATTGGAAGGTCCTGATTATCGAGGCTGGTGGTGACCCACCACTGGAAAGTGTCGTAAGTCTTCAACCTAAGTAATAACTTGTGTAAAATATTACACAAGAACTGTAGCCGGTGGATTGTTTTTTTAGGCTTTGGATGACAAAGTAATTGTTCTGTAATACTATAAAATTCGCAAGTATTCATAGTGTTATCTAGAATATTTAATTTCATAATTGTATTAACAAAGAATTATAATAATTCCAGATTCCAAACTTCTCAGGAGCTACACATAGAAGTAAGCACGCGTGGCAGTATTACACAGAAGAAGATGTTACTACCAATCGAGGCAGTGTCAACGGCAGATCCTTTTGGCCTAGAGGCAGGGTTATAGGAGGTACTGGTTCTATCAATGGTCTCCTTCACATGAAAGGAAGCCCTGGGGATTATAAACCTTGGCACTTAGAAGAAAACGACGGCTGGGATTGGCCAAGTATTCAAAAATATATGATGAAAAGCGAAAAAATGATTGACCCCTTCATTTTAAATAACCCTGACCTGAGAAAAAATCACGGGACTGATGGAGAGTTTATAATAGACCAGCTAAACTTTACTCATCCAGAAATAACCAATACATTAATTGAAGCATATAAGGAAATAGGTTTAAAATATCTTGATGATTTAAACGGTCCCACTCAAATGGGCGTTGGTAAAATTCGTGGCGGTAATTACAAAGGAAAGCGAGTTAGCACAGCTACAGCATTTTTGGCCAAAGCTAAGGATCGAAAGAATTTATACGTTTTGAAAAATTCGTTTGCAAATAAAATCATTTTTGACAATATGAAGGCAGAAGGTGTTATTGTGACTTTAGCTAACAATGAGACAGCAACCTTTTATGCTAAGAAAGAAGTGATAATCAGTGCAGGTGCAGTGAATTCACCAGTTTTACTCATGTTGTCTGGAATAGGTCCCAAGGAGCATTTGGAAGAACTAGGAATAAATGTAGTTAATGACTTACGAGTTGGTGATAACCTGCAAGACCATGTAAGAATTCCTGTTCCAGTAACACTAGATACAGGGGCGAATGCAAAAGAGGATGTTTATTGGTCGAAAGCAGCGGCTCAGTACCTGTTGGAGCAAACTGGTCCACATGCGACTAATTATGACCAACCAAACATAAATGCTTTTCTGTCAGTTCCTGCTGATAAGCCGCTTCCAGATGTACAGATCGATCATAATTATTTTGTACCCAACACTTCCTACGTGTACCCTATGTGCACTAACACCATGTCGTTTAAAGACGAAATTTGTAAGCAATTTTCAGAGATGAATGCTGGTAAAGAAATGATCATATTCTTTGTATCGCTTTGTAGGCCCTTTTCGACCGGAAAGATTCTGCTGCGTTCTAAAAATCCCATGGATCACTCTAAGATCTACTCAAAATACTTCAGTGACGGTAGAGATATGGAAGTGTTTGTAAAAAGTCTAAAAAGGGTCGTGGAAATTGTTGAGACGAATATATTTAAGAAAATAGGGGTAGAGGTCAAAAGGATTTACTTCAGAGATTGTGATAGTTTCGAGTTTTTGAGTGATGGCTACTGGGAATGCATGGCACGGACTGTCACTTATAATGTTTATCATCCGGTAGGAACAGTTAAGATGGGTAAAGCTGATGATGCTACTGCAGTGGTTGATGGCAAGCTTAGAGTCCTTGGTGTAAAGGCTTTGAGAGTTGCAGATGCGAGCATAATGCCTACTATCACCAGTGTTAATACGAACGCCGCTACGATGATGATTGCTGAAAGAGCAGCGGATTTCATTAAAGAAGAACATATGACAGAACATACAAAAGAGGAATTATAACTAAGGCAATCTTATTAGATACTCTTTAAGAAGAAATACAGAAATAATGTTGAAAAATGAATATATATGATAATGTAGTGTAAAAAAATGAATTTTCACACTTTTGGACAAACAGACAAATAACCAACTGGACCATGCTATTTATATATAACTGTCTGTCTAAAGATATACTACATAAAAATTATGTAAACAACATTATAGGTACTTTTAAAAATATGACATAAAATATACAAAAAAGCTTTTTATTTACATTAATTAGATGTTATTATAAGTAAAAAGTTGATTTACATAAATATATAATCCAATAAACTTACAACTCCAATAAACCTTCAGTGAAATTCAATTTTAAATATTTTGACTTTGTTGAAGGGATTTGGCTTATTACAATTTAAAAATAAATTATCACTGTGTGTATTGTGAGTGTTGATATAGAGACCCTGTCCTGCTGACCAGTAAACGTTGCCGAATAGACATAAGAATCCAGCGGCATATGATATGTGCGCGAATAATAAATGTGATATTGTAATTACTCCTACTTCAAACGAGGTATAAAAAGAGTCCTTTAATGCCGGCAACACGTTGGCAACTCCCCTGGTGTTTCAAATGTCCATAGATGACGGTAATCCCTTACCATCAGGTGAGCCAACTGCCTGTTTATCCCTTTTTTATTACTATAAAATCTAACATAATTTTATCTGTGGTGGCCACGAGAGTATTCTGTGATAAAGTCACGGAGCTGTCATGGTGTTATTTAATGATGACATGTATTTAAATTCATTATTTATAATTGCAAAGTTCTTAATTATATCTGAAGTGATCGCATCTATAGCAGTCGTTGATACAGGAATTTTGTCTTTGCAGAAACATTCTGTGGGCATTCGATTTTACATAGACGTTATCAATAAAAATAGACGCGACAGTTGTAAACTTTATCCTTGGAGTAAGAGGTGTTGTCTCACCGATTTTGTGAAAGACAAATGCGACATATTCAAAGCTTACGGAGGAACCACTGAAGTGGTTAGACCAAAAGACAGAAAAACTTTATTGTTTGTAGCTCCGATGTTGCTGCAACATGATTTGGTTGGATACTGTGATTTCGAATTGGATTATCTATGTAACAAGACAAGTGATAAATTGGAAGTATCCATTCCATTTGATACTCGAATTAATAAAAAGGCTTCTAAGGCTTTAGTGCGAAATTACGTGGATACGAGTAAAGTTACAGCTTGCGATAATCTTGATGAAGATTCTTTGAAATATTGTGAACCAGTAGACTGCGGCATGAAATATTTAGACAAAAGGCCGATCTTTGATCGTCATACGAACAAATGTATTGAAGTTCCGGCTTGCGTGACGGATTTAGATAAAGAACTTCCAGATATTGTATATGTGCCGAATAGTAACACATGTAGAAATCTAGATATTCCTCTCTCTATGCAAGATATTTACGCGATTACCGCAGGTTTGGGTATTGTCACGGCACGCCCTGCTAACAATAAAGATACTGTGGTACAATTGAGGTCGAATTGCTCAACAATTTCACAAAATTTGAAATTGCTTCATGATTTGATGTATGGTAAATTCTGTCCTGTAGCTGACGGAGTAGTTCTAGACTACAGGAAATGCTGCAAATCAGCGGTACATTCTATTGTTGTTTGCGTTATTGGTATTTGTTGTGTACTACTCACTTTCGTTTGTTGCGTGAGCACTGCTGATTGGATATACATTCAGTGGACGGACGGAAAAATTAAGAAATATTGGAGGAAATTCGTAGGTTGTTTCAGAAAAAATGACGATGGATTTAATACATTTAAAATTAAAGGCGATAAAGTTGATAGGAAAGTTAAAAACGCGTTACTCCGCGAAGTAATCATGAAAGATATACCCCTAGAGTTGCGGCACAGTGTTATAGATGTGTGCGAGAGAGTCGGGGCGGAAGTAGCAAAGAAGAGGAGGTATAGGAAAGAGGACATTGGAAGTCAGATAAGTCTGGGCGAGGAAACTGATAGCTTAATACCATCAGCCACGTCTTCAGAGAGCGAAAACGAATGATATGTATAGTAATTATGGTACAAGAAGTTATAATAAACAGTCACGGAATACGCTGCCTGGTTTCAATTTCCCATCTAAGCTTTCTGTCTTTTTCTTGGCTATACTTGTATATGTAAATTAATTTGTATATGTATTTGTATCTAAGCATTAATATAAAAGTATATGACACCATATCTCAAGTTGTTTAACATTAGATTTCACCAGAACAAGGGTTATCTGGAAGAGATGGCTACTTACCCATAAACTGCCCGTTGTACTGCACAGTGTTCTTTTATGTACCTATGTTTTATTATAATTGTTGTGGTCACTGAAGTTATAAATACAATACAATACAATTACTCTTTATTGTACACCATAAAAAAAAAGTAAATATAAAACAATGAGCGATAGCAGAAACAGTACAAAAGGCGGCCTTATCGCTAAGGAAGCGATCTCTTC
>DWIE01001705.1:0-10219 GCA_018248235.1 Choaspes benjaminii
AATGGTCGAATTTCGACCACAGGGCAACCTCTAGTTTAAATAATTCGCTCAGATATAAAAAAAAAGAAACACTCATGATATAATACAGACATTTATTTTTCTTAAGCTAATGGACGGTTCATGATTTGTAACAACTTGCTTATAAAATAAATACGCTTTCAAAATATTATATAGCTTCTTCAATACTCTGATCTGGAGATTCTGTGGAATGAACTGAGTCTAGCGGTTCTTGTTGCAAAGCATTTAGTTTTTGTTGCAAATGATCAAAGTCTGGATGTTCAACTGCGTACTGGAGCAACAGTTTTAGTATTCTCTCCTCTGTGATAAGTCCAGAACGACCGCTTACTGCTCGTAGTAGCTGATGCCCACTAGTTACCCCTGTATTTATTTCGCCTGCTTGTAGCATTTTATTTACATCTATATAACGTTTTACGAGTGTACTCTGTTCCTGAAGAGCAGTCATTTGGGTCCCTGAATCAGGGTCTGTTGATTTTGCAATGCAACGCGATGCTTCCTTAAGTGCTTCCAATGCTTTATCATAGTTCTCATATTCATCCAGTTCCATCTTAGCACACTCCGCGTAGAAGGCAGCCAGCTTGCCGTACGCCTTCGCCCGGGTATAGAAGTGCAATATGTGTCGAGTGAGGTCTGGCCGGGAGCGCCAGTCGGCGCGCCGCCGCAGGAAGTCCGCGGCCATCAGCTGCGCGCCGCGGTCCCGCGCCGCCGCCGCGAACGTCGCGATGCGGTCCGCGTCGCCGGACCGCATCAGCCACCTCATAGCGCCTGCCTTGTGTACGACAACAATACGGGCCATTCGCTCCATGTATACATGTTTTGTATTCTTTATTTGTTTTTGTTTTGTGAAGTAGCATACAGCCTTGCATCTATCTGCTGGTAAGTAGCTACTTATCAGTAGCTACTGCATCCCGTGTCATCCGCAATCACAGATGCGGTGCCACTATTGAGGACTTATATTGAACGCCTCGTGTTCTGCACCGAAACACAAGAAGTGCAAACACTACTTTGCGTGTGCGCGTGTTTTACTGTGGCAGCGAACCCAGTCAAACAAGAATATTCTGGCACCTTCTTCTAGATAACAAATTATAAAAAAAATCCTCGCCTCGGGGTGCGGCACCTTGTGTTTCGCAGGCTCACCACCGTCTTTGCCAAGGTCCTTAAGACAGCAAGGTGGACTATATGGCCGTGTGTGGTTATAATATAAACCTTCCAAAGAAGAATAATTGTGCTATGTGTACCTTCCACAGGCGACGGGGCCGTCGGTGGAGGATCATCGCCGTCGGGGGCTGCGGAAGAGTGCATTAGCGTACCCGTGGCCCCGACATAAGGCGCGCCGTAAGGAACACCGTGGGATTTTAGTCGGTAAGAGTCCGACGTGACCTCTTCACATGCCCTCGCATTGAAGAGGTATCCATGATGAAGTTCCCCACGTAAAAAATGTGTACCTTGTCCCCAGCGTGCGCGAGGCGCTTGGCGGCCTGGTGGTACAGGCCGCGCGCGCCCAGCACGTCGGCCAGGCGGCGCAGCAGCGCGGGCCGGCCGCTCGTCCCCGCCGGCGCCGCCAGCCGCTCGCTCAGCTCCTCCGACAGCGGGGCCTCGCTCGTCTCCACTATGTCCAGCGCTTCTTCGTACTTTCCAGCTGTTGCCAGCAAGGCGGCAGCGTGTGAATGATGATCAGTTTTCCGTAAATGCAAAGCTAAGGAGTGGGCTAGTTCAGGGTCTACTTTATCGCCGAGTGCTTCCACTGCTGCTATTATTGCATTTGTATCTCCAGACGTGAACGCCAGTTTTAGGGCTACGTGAGGTTTGCCTAGAGTAAGAGATTCAGTAACTTTAAATTTTACCACAAATATTATTTTTGTAGTGATCATGGAAATATGACCTCATAAAATTTCACAGAAAAATATTAAATTTAGCACCTGCTTTTTGATATAATGATATCGCCTGTTCGTTTTGTCCAGCATTTTCAAGAATCGAAGCCGCGTAAAGTGCATGTTTAGAAGACGTTGACCCAGCACGCCACACAAGATTCCAAGCATTGGCTTCGGCTGCTACGCGTATAGCTGAAGATATGGCACCGCATTTAATGTACATCTGCAAAATTACATAACAATTGTTGTTTTGAAATATCAGTTATATAAAACGTGGTACTTAATTTTAAAAATACATATTTTTTACCTTAACAGCATTTTCTGTTTCATTAGCGTTCATTTCTAAATGGCGAGCCATTTGGTATAGAGATGACGAATTTTTTTGACACAACTTCTCTGCTTCTTCCATTCTATCCATATGACATAATAATCTTGTTTGTTCACCATAGTCATTAGCACGCGCATATGCTTCCAAAGCACCATCGAGGTCGCCAATACTTTCAAGATAATGGCCCCACCACATAATAAGACTTGTATTATTAGAAGTAGCTACGTATTGAGCGAGCATGGGAGCTTGGCCTTGAGCTATTAACATCCTTGGGACGTGAGGAACGAGTGTTCCAGCGCTTTCAAATAATTTTAACGATGCTCCCGTATCACCCGTAGCCCACATAATCTTGGCTAGTTTATGCTGGGCACTTTTTACCAAAAGGACGTTTTCACCTTCATTGTTGCCGGTAATGATTTCTTGTAAACCGCCTTCTTTAGCTGACAATAATCGCGTGACCAAATCAGGTCTATTAGCTTCCTTAAACAATTGTTCAGCCTCCTTAATCATGCCTAAATTCACCGCTAACACACCGACTCTACAAGTATCATCCATACTTTCATCATCCATCACTTTACGCAGCATGAGAGCACCTTTTAAATTACCCATTTTCCCGAGGCATACTGCTCCAATATCTGCACGCTTACACGAAACACAAACTTTAGCCAAGCTGTTCCATATTACAGAACTCTTACTGCCTCCTAAGTTTGTGCCTGCAATAACAGCTTTTTCTAAGTGGCCAGTAGTCATATAAAAGAGAAAGTTTAAAACTTGACGAAGTTGTGCTGTATCATAATCAGTATTCTTGTCAAATTCTTGGATCATAATTTTGTTTATATTTTGCTGGGTCAAAATGACAACATACGGCGTGAATAACGAACAGAGTAAAAAGTTGGAGTTGAAATATTCTTCTGTTGATGGGCACCAATTTTTAAATTCATAAAGTTTACTTTCATGGCAGAATAACAGGTGAATTCGATCAAAGTCTGCTGAACGCATATGGACTGCGACAAGTCTCGGATCATTAGCGTCCCATAGAATAGCTATGGGCACACTTTGATAAGGTGGGGCATTATTGTCAGATAATAAAATATTCGTAATTATGTCATTTGCAACATCCCATAGATAAAGCCTTGGATCTGGGGCTAATCCTGCGTTAGCTATACTAAGGCATATATTAAATCCTGTGCAATTGACTGATGCTCTCATTATTTCACCAAAATCTTCAAACATCTGGTAACAGTTCTTTGCAGGATACGGCATTCTAAGACCTTTTTTAGTTATTTCAACTAATTTAAGAGTGCCATCAATTGTCGCAATCACAACATATTTACTTGTGTTGGTTACGACAATTGGTTCTCCCTCACCCTCAGTACTAGGTAAAATACCAAGTTTATTTCCAGCTACTGTATAACATTCTATATGAGGACTGCAAACACCTACTAAAATGTCACTACAAATTATGAGCACATCTGTTTTCCAAGAAAATGTACGCAACAACGAAAATTTCACCTCATTATCTTTTGCACGCATCCATATCTGTAAATAATTATAAAATTAGTAAAAGTCATGTCTATTATTTATATATTCCACAATCTTTAAGTAGCAACATAGTATAACGACATAGCAAAAAACGGTGAGTGATATTTGTGAAGATAGAGAATGTCATTAGAAATATGAACAACACTTTGAGGCACAATGAGGAGTGAGAGCGGTACCGACCCAATCGAATATAAAAGTTCTAGAAGTTGTAAGGTCATCCAGAGATAAAATAAATTACAAAGCTCATGGGGCAACGGAAATCGAACACATTTGCACGCTTTTCAGACCGGCTTATCACTGCCTGTGACACAGAAGATTATTTATATTTTACTATGCCAGTTAAAATTGAAAAAACATTTAGTTTTAATTTTGGTGAAATTTACCTGTACTTCTTTTCCATCCCCTAATGCTATATAACTATCTTTAAAGGCGAAACATTTTATGGTTATAGATGTACTGATGTTGGAGGTAATATTTCCTTTTCCAGTAATAGCTATTTCAAATGCTGACTTTTGGACCATAAATGTACTTGGAGAATACCCCCAGCAGACATGGTGTTCACGGAGAATAAAAGCATTTGTTATGCAATTCACATGCAGTAATGGATTCATCAATCCTTCAGATCCCCAGCTAACTTCTTTTACTGTACCCTTAACAGAGGTGCTGCTTATTAACTTCCAGTAATTTCGATGATCTCTTCTCCAAAGATACAAATTTCCTTGTGCAGTGCCACAACAAAGTGTATCACTTAAATTGCAATAGCTGATACTTGTAAAAATATCACCCTGTACAATATCTTCATTTTCATTTGGGAGTACATCATTATCACCAGTCTCACTATCCCAGATTCGAATAAGATTGTCACCCGTAATAACAGCAACACAATTATTTCCAGTAAGGACAATGCATTGTCCATTTCTGGCTGTCATTCTAACATGAGTGTCGGTTGTCAAGGTTCCATCACTTGCTGTAGTAAATCTGGACAAACTCAAAGCTCCTCCTGATTCCCAAGCCACAAGAAGATAAATGTGACTAATAATTCCCATAAAAATTATAGCACCTGGAGCATTTAAGACTTCAGAGCAGGCTCCAGTATGGTCAATGTACAAAATAATACCATTATCTTGAGCCGCATAACAAGCATGATTGTCGGGTTGGAGACCATCTCTCATGCGAGCTGTTGTTCGTGGCCTCCATGCTGCTAGAGCGTCCAGGGCATTCTCGTCGCCAGCAACAGCTGCACGTGCCAATCCTCTAATAGATGATTCTGAGCTTGGATGTGGTGAACAAAACTGAATATGGGTTATTACATCTGCTAATTGATGGTGAAATGCCGTCAATGGCGCACCTGCACCAGATTGCCAACCAGACATGGACCCAGCTGCATCTGTAGCTATCAACCTACCTCCTCCTGTGCTAAAACTGACGGTTGTCAATGCAGCATTATGTGGTGCCTCCAAACGGGCCCAGGAGTACTCCAGCCAAATGTATAGTTCGCCACCATCCCATCCTGCGACCAGAAACTTCCTAGTAGGATGCCATGCCAGTGCAGTGACTTGGTTGGCTAAGAGAACAGGCCAATCACAACCTTCTAAAGCCAACCCCTGTAAAATTAATTCCATCATTAATCTTTCCAATCTTGATATACGTACAACCTTTCAGCTTCAACATTATTATTATTAAAAAACTCATTTACTAATTCACATTGACTAACATTTTCCTGAAATATAGTAACAAATCCTCCTTTTTCTTGGTTGTATGATCCTATAGCTAACAGTGGTAAAGAAGGATGCCACGATCCAACTGTTGATATTACATTATTGTCAATAAATTTTAATTTTTTATCAATATACAAAGTCATTTTTAGAAATGGACTTCATAAAGTGGAAAATTGTGGAAATAATAAAACTACGAGTTTGTTGTTTACCAGCTGGTGACAGTTGCTATGGAAACCTGTCGTCGATGGTATTGATTTTTTTAGTTCCATCTGTAGTTTAAAGGAGAAGATTAATTATCAATGAGGCATTTTAAAAAATAAAATATTTTGTGCAGTAATGGGCTTCTCTATGCTTTTCCTTTCAAACCAAGACAAGCATCGTTTTCTTTGAATTCACAAGGGTTAAGTTTTTTGCTTCATGTATTTATTATATGTGTGCCGAATGTTGGAAGTTTTGTCTAATGTGATAATTATCATATTAATTGATTGGTTTGTGAACTACATTGGTTTAATTATGTGTGATCGCAGCACAGGGTTGTGCGCGGTGTGGAAACTGGGTATTTTTCAGGTCACCTTGAACATTAATTTCATGTCATGCGAGCTGGAATATGGAGTTTAATTCCAATATCCAAAATTTAAATGCTCTTTACCAACATTTCAAAATTGAAATATTAACATTAAGAAACAATGAATATAGGCTGTATGGTATACCACGAAGCCGATTTTTTTTAATGAAATAAAATGGGGTCATAAGCGACTGTTTTGGCAAGATTAATCGACACTTAGATCTTGATCCATAATTGGTGTTGTGTTGGCGTTATTTAATTAGTTTACGATGTCTTAAGTGTGACAAGTGGTGTTTATTATCATATTAAATAATTGTGTAGTGCATTAATTATGTGTAACTACAACATAGATTCGTGTGTGGTTCGAAATCTGGGTATATTTTTCAGGTCTCCCTGGCCCAGTCAACTGTGCGAGCTAGCAGTTGGAGTATCTGTTCAAAAACTCCAAGGTTGATATTAAAATGTGTATCATCACCATTTTATTATTATTAATTTAAAATGAAGAAACAATAATGATAGGCTGTATGGCAATACGCCGAAACCGTAAAATATTTAACGAAATAAAAATAGCTGTCAAAAGTCGATTGTCATTATTGTCAAACGTCTATCCCAAAAGAAAGCTGCTTATAAGTTTTGGAAGAAAACTAGTTTCCTTTATAAAAAATGTGGTATTTGACTTCCGAGAATGATACCAGAACTATATTTGTTTTGCCCGGGAAGGATATAACAATAAGTAGAAGTGGTGATGCACAAAATTGTTATTTCGCTGTGCCCGGAGATACATCTGTTAGCAGAAAACATGCACTGTTATCAGTGGCAGAAGATAATTTGAACTTAGTAGATCTGGGTTCCAAGTATGGCACTTATGTTAATAATTCCACGGGAAAGTTGGACAGCGGTAAAAAACAAATTTTAAATGTAAATGATATAGTAAAGTTTGGCAAAATTAAATGTGAATGGAAAGTTCATAAGATTAATTTTATCACTTGCACATCAACATTAAAAGGTGAAAATGTGCAAAACTTAAGAATAAAGGTGGAAAAACTGGGAGGTATGTTGAAAACTGAATGGAATGAATCTTGTACCTACCTAACAATGCCAGCTATTACTCTTACAATAAAAGTGGTGCTTGCATTGGCACAAGGGTCATATATTGTAACAACAGATTATTGGACCAAGTGTATTGAAGCTGTATCTCAGAGTACAAAGTTACCTGATCCGAAAAACTTTGTTCCGCAGGTTGTTGAATCAACTCTTAATAAGGAAAATGTTTCTTTTCTTCCAAATGAACAGAGGAAAACTATATTTGCTGGTAAAAAATTTCTATTTTTCGCTAAACGGCAGTTAGAGATGTATAGAACGGTTGTAGAAAAAAGTTCTGCCATACCTTTACTGTTAAGTGAATCTAAGATTACTAAATCAATGCTATGTGCTAAAGATGTTATTGTTATCCAATATAATATATTATCTACTGGACAGGATACTGAGTCACAAAAGGCACAAATCAACGACATTGTTACATATCTGAAGAGTAAAAATAAGAGAGTTGTGGCTGATGCTGAAATAGGTCTAGCTATTCTTTATTGCTGTACTGAGAAGTATTGTAATCCGGAGTTCAACTTCCCTTTGGAAGTCATGAAACAAACATCTATTCAAAGTTCCAATAAAAGTAATATTCTGGCACAAGAGTCACAAAATGCTGTTCCCATAGCAGTAAAGGAGGAGAATGTAAAAATAAATGAAACTTTGACCCCAAAACAAAATAATTCTCAAACATCCACAAGTAATTATGATGGAAGCAGTAAAAGGAAATTAGATGAGAAAGAATGTTCACAAAGTATAAACAAGAAGATTACTCTTGAAAGTAGTGATTCTAATATAAATAATACCTTAAAAAGAGTAGCGGAGGATTCTGATGCCATAAACAGTAACCCAGCAAAGAAAATGGCAATTGAAACTTCAGCAGATGAAGATTCATTTGATTTTGATTTCTTTAAGAAGACTGAAAATGACAGTAACGTCAAAAAACCAGCAAAGAGAAAATTAGATCAAGACGAGGAAGGAGAATTCTTTAATTTTGTCAAAAAAAAACCAGCTCCTAATCATAATTCAAGTCACAACAATGACTTAAATGTACAGAAAAATGATCTAGTTGAAGATGAAGATAATTGTAGTGAATCAATAATTAATAATGTTAATGACACACAGACAATAAATGAAAAAATAGATATTACAACATTAAGAGGAGCAAAGCTCACAGAGTTAATGGAACAAAATGCTAAAATGAAATTTGATAACACACCAATGAAATGTGTTGTGAAGGAAGAGCCTGGTAATGAGGATGTTGGAACTACAGTTATACTGATAAGAAATGACTTGATTGTTAAAAGAGAACCCTTGGCCGTAAAACAGGAGAATGAAACAAATGGAGTGAAGAATTTCAAGAAGTTTAAGAAAGTTTGGCCTCTCAAAATACAAGCATCCATGTCGAAATTATCATTGAGTGCAGTTTAATGTTAAAATGATTTTATTTTATTAATATTAATGCAAATATAAGAGCATTTATAAGTGCTTAGGATATAAATAAAACACAAGAAACATTATGTTGATTGATTTATAATAAAAGAAATATAACATTTAATAATGTTTTACTGTTCATCTTCATCATCCTTTTCCATTTCAACTTCACTGGATTCAGAATCTTGATAATCCTCTTCATCTTTTTCGGACATGCTGTCTACTTTACTAATTTTCTTGAGGTGCACTGTACCATCAGGCGCTACCCTGACAGTACTGCCAGGAATGGTTGTAAGTTCATCTTCATATTCAACAAAATGTTTTGGTTTACTCTGCTTCAATTTAGGAGGTGCTACAGTGTTTGATGGACGCAATGTAATATATAGTGGCAAAGCTAGTGACAATGGCAGCTTCATAGAAATCGATCGAATATTTGCTTCCCCGCCAGGATACTTATCTTTTAGCTGGTTTACAAAACTCATTATGTTTTCATAGATATTCTGATGGGGCATTCCAGTGTGCCCAATTGTAAAAGCTGATGTTTCTCCTTCACTCAGCCTCAGCATTGCAGTGCGTAATCCTTTCGCGATATCTTTTTTTATATCACCTTTTTCATTTAGTTTAACAGGTATCAACATGTTGTGCTTTTTAAAGAACATTTTGCCCAGTAGATGTGAAACATGGGTAATGACCCTGGTGTCTACCATGATAAAATCATGTTCAGTCATCAGTCGACGCTTTAGTTCATACTGATCATACTCCACCCTTAGTTGCCTCATTGGCAACACTCGCTTAATCTCTGTGACACCAGATTGTTTCAACAGTTCTTCCCAATGTTCAATAGTAGGCTCATGGTCTACTTTTTTTCCTTTGCGTAAATCTGATGTTATTAAGCAAACCTCACCAGATGATGCTACGGTGCTGTGAGGCAGAACGAACTTTATATTTCCCCTGGTATTTTGTATTTTGATACATCTAATTTCTAAGAAAATTGCAGTTTCATCACCAAATATAATGTTCTTCTTATTTTGATGAGCGATCAATTTAGTCAAGGCCTGTAGACTTAATTTAACTATGTTCTCTGTAATGGCTTTAGACGGCATTGTATATTTGGTCTTCTTTCTATGTATTTTTTCTACTGCAGTTTCAGGAATCTTCGGTTTCTCCTCTGATGCGGGTGTTTTAATTACATTTTTTATTTTTTTCTTCTCTATCTTTCCAGGTTTATTTTTCACTAATTTTTCTAATTTAGATTTCTTTGGGACAGATTTTATCGACACCATATTTATCAATTATACACTTTTATTGAATGAAGTATTTAGAAACAACATGCAAGTCAATTCAATCAGCTTTAAAAACAATGTGAGATTGTTATTTTGAAATTTAAAAAGGGAACTAATACTTTTGTATAAATTGCATTAGAAATAATTGTGTAAAAAAAAATTACACACACCACTGCGTGTGTACACTGTACACACACATATAATTAACTAATGTGTATACTCTTTTGTTTTTACACAAAATGGTCGAATTTATTTATATTACCCCTAGTTTTTATTAATTCATTCAATTCAATAGAGTTCGCACTACTTGTGTTTCGGTGTAAGGGTGTGATAGCCAGCACACGCAGAACACGAGGCGTTCGATCTATGTCTTCAAG
>DWIE01001706.1:0-10219 GCA_018248235.1 Choaspes benjaminii
ATTTTACATGGTGTTATGTGATCACTGTAGGCCATGACTAATGGTTATAAACTCTAAATAAACCCATCCTTCTATTTAAATACAGTAACAAGTGCGTTGCTAATCCTAAGGACTTAAATGGTCGCACAAATATAATGACATGACAGCTCTACCTTAAAATGTGAAACACAACTTATAAATATAACAGTAGAAATATATGTGGTGGTTATACTTAATCAGGTGGTCTTGGATAGGTTCTAGTGATAAACGACTTGACTGATTCCATGGTGATTCCGATACGTTGAATTATTTCACTGAGGATTGTAGTTGGGCTAAAACTTGTCGCTAATTTAATTTTTAGTATTTATTTTTAGTAATTATACCATGTACACTACAACTGTAGTTAAATCGGTTACGCATCGATGTCTATGTATAAATTTAAAACTTTGGAAATTATGTTATTCGGATGACAATACTTAAGCCTGATGATTAAGTAGAATTGATCTAATATGATGATGGATACGAATGAATTACTTGCATTACGTACGGTAGTTTATTCGAAACTATAAATTTATTATTGCAATAAATCCCCTAGCGGAATGTTGTCACCAATCTACCCAAGTTTACCCGGGTCAGTACCACTGTTCTGTTCGGTTCTGCTGTTAAATAGCTCTTATGCGTTGCTTTTCAGTTTGAAAGGTATGGATGCTGGACACATATAATCGAAAATGCGACGAACTTAGACCTCAGGAGTAGAAACGCATTTACGAAATTTTATAGAACAGAACGATAGGACTGTTTAGAGTCAGTTTTACTTGTCATGACTCACGTGGTCACTTAAGATCAAGTGAACGTTTTGCTACTCTAAATTTCATAAATAAAAACCAACATTTTTGGATATTGGATGCTATGACAGCCAACTCTAAATAAGATGCGAGCAAGTTAGTTTTACATTGGAGCCCCAAAAATAACACCCCATCGCAATTTAATACCCGAGCGGACACTTGTCAAGGGCCCTGAGGACAGTACGAGTGTCACAGGGGCTAAGAGCCCTCGAACGAGTGTGTAGACTCAATTTAAGCCGAGCTGTTTTAGATTATACGAATTGTTATTCATACGTATGGGGAGAATTACTTGAATTACTTGTAGTTTTGTGCATATGTACTTCCAGTATTGTTTAAAGTATATAAGAATGCGCCAACATCAATTATCTTATTCTTTGGGTGATTCCCCAACTAGCGAAGGTTGGCAGTCGGCTTAGTATTTTCCTTCTTATTCTTCGCGAGTCGAAACAGTACAGCAGCACCTGCCAATCCCGTCCATTCCCGGATGTTGCGAAGTCGGGATTTCTTTCTGCGCCCAATACTTCTTCTTCTGGTAACCTTCCCCAACATGGTAAGCTGCAGGAGTTCATATCTCTCTTGCCTAAGCATGTGTCCGAGATGTAACTATTCTTATTTTGACGCAAATATCAATAGGACAAGCTAAATAAATATGAAATCTGCAGGAAACTTTTTACTTTACTTTTCAACAGTTTTATCAGCCTATTGGGTACTCATTGTGAGGAAGTAAATGTTTACTTATTTATTTTTTATTATGTAATAACATTGATATAAACTGTAAGCCTGTAGCTATTTCATAAATAACAGCCTTAAATGACTTACCATATGGTGATAAATGGATACTGCAGCTCATGACATCTGTAACTAAGGATGCAGTGCTTACTCCTGAGGACAAAGATCAAATGCATTTTCTGTATATGCTGGTCATCATACTGTCGTGACAGTGGCACTGACCAAGTTAAACTTAAATATTCTACAACACGTAATGTTTCCAAACACGAACCCATTGGAGCATTTAACACGCCGCGGAGATCGAACCCGCAACGTTTCGTTCCCAGACTGACTCATCACCATATACGTCATATAGAGTTAGACTTTTACATTTTTCGACTAAGAATATTCTGTCTGCTTTGTGATAAAAAGTACTTGTCATTTTACAATAGATATCCGTATATATCTAAACCATTGGGCGGTCACTGAAAGTTTTCGACAATTTCCATCAACTTCCCCGTTGTCATTTCCGAAGCGTAATTTTAAATCTGCGTTATATCATAACTTGGAGTCATTTTAATCTGTTCCACCTAGTTGAGATTCGAATTGGGGAAGGGTCCCACAGATCAATATTCAACCGTTCAGCTGGGGACATTAATCATTTGGTAATGGTGTTTGAGTTCGGGCTGGTTCGGAGGTTCATCTTGTGTCAGTGTATTTATTTTAAATATTTTATTTTGATCCTCTTCATAAATTACATTTTTATCTTCAATATCTAAACGTTATGTGATGTTACTATGTGGTTGTACATCACTTTTTTATATTATATATTTATATTTGATATTAGCTTACAGTACCACAATAAGTACCTTCACATTAAAATTACCAGAACATTAAAAAAAATCGAGGTAAACCATAAATTATTTTAAGTCGATAATATGCAGAAATCCAATATCTTGTGATCGTTTATTTCTCAGTGTTTGGTTTTCATACATATTCTGTTAAGAAATATAAATTAACTATATTAACACGTATACGGAAATATCAATATAAATAAAATCTTAACATCTACACATAAAACTGCATATATTATTCATCACACCCCTAAAACCAATCACACGCCGGAAACTTGACTCGGAAGACTGCCCTTTATCTCGATCGACGTCAAATATTTATTAGAATTGAGGTTGGACCCGGAAATTTCCGTCCTTCCGCGACTTACGAACTTAAGAACTTAAATATCTTACCCTAGCTTTGTTGTACCACTACCCGTTACCCGCGACTTTGTGCCGTTCTAATCCATTTATTTGGATATCAATATAATCATATTTTTTTCAATAATCTAAGCAACCAAAAAAAAAATTGTAATAAGAGAAGTTCAGAAAAATATTATTTAAACGAAAGTAAAGTAATTTACGGAAAAAGAAGCGTGGGGCGCTCCCCGACACGGTGGTCTCATGACCTGAAGAATGCAATGTGAAGCCGCTGGATTCAAAAGGCTCATGACCGATCAGTTTTACTTGTTTTTATTTAATTTTTAATTCTTTAACGTTTTGGTAATTAATAATAACTTATATTAAAAAAAAAATTACTACGAAATTATGCACGCCTAATGGAAGGCAGATCATGGACCAAAAAAATTTGTAACTTACCACCTCTATTCATGTTTCTAGCAAAAATAAAGATTTTGAATTTGAATTTGAATTCAGAATGGCGCCTACTAGAGGAGGCCTATGTTCAGCAGTAAAGAGAAATGGATGAATGGATGTAAAGTAATTTATAGATTATCTTTTCGGATTACTATCCATGGTACAGTGCTTGCAATTTTATAGTAGCACAGACGGAAAATCTTTACGAGGCTGGTACGGAACTGTTTTAGAACTTCCACTTTTCTTCTTAGGCTCTCGAAATCTAAGACGATTTATCCTGTTTAAGATTGTAATTTGGCCTGCTTGAGCTCATTAAGTTGGTATCAGATCTAGGCACAAAGCTGTCGTCTAGTTTATCGTGATTCCCTTCGGATCTTGTTTTGAACTTTCTTTGGAGACGTAACTGCGGACAACTTAATTTAAGTTTCCTTAGAAGATAAGGATATTTGCCAAAATATTAAACTAATTTTATTAAGGGCTATAATATAAGAAATTTTAAGTGTTTTAAAAAGGTTTCGCGGGATTATTATTATGGATTCTAAATTGTAGCAATTAAAGTAGAATGAAAAGTAATACAAATTTATTTTATTTCCCAAAATATATAAAAATATATATTTAAGAATTAACCGTTAAGGTTTAATAATGTTTCAATCACATGGTTGACCGACAAATATTAAAAACCATACAGAATTTTATTATTGAATAATTTCTATCTGGCTAGTTTTACTTTGTTTAAAGAACTTAAAAGCATTTCTAAAACTATCCGAGTTTGTGATCTGAGCAAGTGAAACGTAAGTAACTAAATAAACTTAGAAGCCACATTCGGATCCTCAACGAGTTAAAAGCACGACCCTTAGCTGTAACTGAATCAGTGAAGCGATTCAATTATTCAAGACCGCCTCTAAATACACCACCGCATTCTTATTCCACTCGAGAAGCCAATTCTAGCGAAAACGATCGCGCGGACACACGTCGTAAAATCGTACATCGAAAACTTATTGGAGGAGCAACTTTATTGGTCGTATCATTACATCGCTGAGCCTCGTAAAAATATGTACGCATCGCTGTTGTGAGAAACGTGTGACGGGAACTTATGATAACGCGCACGGCGTGCACGCGAAAGCGAGCGCTCGGTTCGCGGGACAGGAGCCCTTAAGGGCCATAATCGCGTGGCTCGCTGACTCAGGGATACCGTCGGATAGCACAATGTGTCGAGTGTGAAATACAAAACCGTTCGTGAGTATCGCGTAAGTAGTTTTGTTAGGGAAGTGCTAAAAGACAAGGTCGAGGGGGGGGGGATGTCTCAAATATTTCTTTACTGTGTAAATGCCTCACAACGTTTAATTTTATGACTTCATTTCCATGTATGAAGTTCAACAAAAATATTTCCCAGTAAATTTGGGCAAACGTTATCTTAACATATAGAGATTTAAGGGTTTCAGGAGCACCGAATATTCAGTAACATATATATTTTTTTAATTAGTTACACAACATTTTATTACATCGTTATATAATGCTAATCTTTCGAAAAGTATATATTTGTGCTACTTATTTTTGTCAATTATTTTTAAGTTATGCAGCAGAGCGTATGGTTGTGTGCGTAAAATAGGAATTTATAAGCGTTTTCAAGTGTATCAATATCTCAACATAGTTAACGGCAGTGATATTTTCTAATTGTTTTTTTTTATGTTATGAAGTAGCACGGGCTTGCAGTCTATCTGAGCTAAGTAACTACTGCAGTCCATATCTGTAACCACATTGGGTGCTGCTACTGATGACATAGATCGAACACCTCTTGTTCTGCATACGCTGGCCCACGCCCTTACATCGAAACACAAGTAGCACTTATACTACTGTTTCACGCCACAAATTGTGATGGTGGTACCGACCCAGTCGCATATATTCATGTACTACTCATATTATGTCCTATCTCTCACATTATAACTGCAACTATCAGTTCACGATAATATTTTGTATTATCTGCCACTAGCAAAGCGTTTCAATGAATTAAAAGAAAATTTCTCTTTGCTCTGAGAAATTGAGACAAAGGCTAATAAAAATAATTCATTTACTAATTTGCGTAACATGCGTATGAATGTTGGCCAATCTATATATACACATAAATTATTACCAGTTTTTAGTAATATAATAAACACACGTATTTTTTGAGTCGAGAAATAATTTCCTTAATAAATGTAGGCATTATGTTAGCGTATGGTATTCGTCGGAACAATTCAAATCAATGATTGGGCTGCTTTAGAGATATTCACTTCACAAAATTAGGTCGATAGTATAAAAATAATTAATATGTGTGCTAAGCAATATTTCGCACATTTGAAAGTTGGTAAAATTGAATTGAATTGGAAGATTTTGCTATAGTTAGACACACCTACGCATGTACCTTACGTAAGCTAACCTTTATCGGTGATAGAATCTGTCCAGGCTCGCCTGGGTGAGTACCACCACCACACCTATTTTTCCTGTGAAATAGCTCTTATTAATTGTCTTTCAGCTTCAAGGGTGTGGCAGCCGGCACGCGCTACGTACATGAGGTGATCAACATGCCCACAAGAGTAGCAACGCACTTGTGACCAGCTTTGAATAGAACGATGGATCTATTTAAAGTCGGTTACGGTTGTCATGGGTTGCAGTGGTCACCTGATGTTAACTGCATGCCCGTTTGCGACTCTAATTTTCATAAAAAAATAGCTAATAAAAGAGTGTTAAAGAAAATAAAGGGTCTCTCCGAGGTTCCAAAATAATGGCCAGTCCCAAATTAATTCGGTTGTTTACGAAATACCGAAATCTGCAATTATAAAAAAAATCAGTCTCTCAGTCTTTCTGTATTTTCGGCACTAGAGGTTCAGTGTATGGAGACATTAGGAGGAAACGAAATGTTCAACCTTTGTTTTCGGAAGGGTTGCATCTGTAATCAAACTTGGTCACAGATGTTAAAGACTGGGTGCATCAGATTGACTGCATTTTTCTTCGTAACATTGAAAATGGTACAAGTCAATTTCTAGAACTTACGACGGGTACATCATGTCACACAAAGCAACAATTTGATGTACTTGTAGGTGCTTGTTTTTATGATTATTCCCAGTAAGGCGAACATTCTGACATGTGTCTATAACATTAATTATAATTATTGAGTGGGAGAAGTCGAGCAATAACAAGAACATTACAAATACGTACGTACCCATATTTACATCTAATATAATTTAATGTTTATTAGTCACGTTACGTGTATTTCCTGTGGAGCCGGAAATAACTATTTAATTTTTTTATGTTATGACGTTCCACACAGGCTTGTAGTCTACCTGCTGGTAAGAAGCCACGGCAGCCCATGACATCTGTAGTCACAGATGCGGTGCTACTCTTAAGGTAATGGATCGAACGCCTCGTGTTCTGCGTATGCTCGCTATCATATCCTTACACCGAAACACAAGTAGTGCGAACACTAATGTTTCACGGTACAAATAGGTGTGACGGTGGTACCGACCCAGTCGAACATATTCATGTTCTACCACCCGTAAAATACCACCCTACCTCGTATTATGCATATGCTGGCTATTACAAACATATATCGAAACACATGTACGGCACCCTTAACGTTTTGAAGTAATCCGGACTATCAACATTCAGTTGGCTTCTTAACATTACTTAGAGTGATGCTTTGCTACTAGATAATAAGGTACGTGCTTCTGGTTATCTGGCCGGTATCTTTCACCGCAATCCATGGCGGTAGCAATCTTACATCATGCCGTTGCTAGAGTTAATAACAGCAACATTATATCATTTACAAGTCCTACATATTTAGAGCTAACTTGCATATCTCACGTGTTTGCACTGTAAAAATAATTTGGGATTCGATGTATTACGTTATGAATTCCATTGTTACATTTTAGGTAATAGTGAAGTCACGACAAAGACGTACAGTGTAACGTACGTGATTCATAGGACGGCGCGACGACAGCCTTAAATGGCTTTGAATTAGTCCTTCAAGCTGTAGCTTGGCCTATGCTGCGTAATGGGTTTTGTTCAACTGGACTTTTGCGCCTACACGTAAATACTTAGCTACTTGTTGCATATCAGTGTGAAAGAAATAACAACTATTATTCTTTGCATTAACGATTAACGAGGTTTACGTATCAATTATGTTTTGTACGTAATAATGTCATAATAGGCGGATCACAATTGAAGATTTGCAAGACAATTAATTTGAATGAATTAAACATACTTCCGCGTAGGTACTCACTGCTTGTTTTTGTTTTTTTTTGTCCAAAGATGGCTTACCGCGTACAGAGTCGTTACTATCAATTTACAATTAAAATACGAAACGAATGAATATAATTAGTGTGACGGGAATGTCGAGATATGAGATCAGCCCACAGTAGGCTGTGGGCGGCGAGTTATTTTGCTGTGCGTACTGCGGGATGAAAATGTACTTTAAGGCGTACTGTGCAGAGATTATTCAGATGAGGTTCTATTCCACCGGCTCGTGTCCGCGGCTGTGGGCGCCACCCACGGCGCGTGTGGGCTCCCAGGGCGCGTAAGTCCGCATTGCGCGAACTGTTCTGACCTTGTAATTCATGCTTATCTATTTACATTCCGCGATATAGCTTGGCATTGTCATTTTGATGATTAATTTACGTATAAATCAAGCGAGTGGTCTAACGTTTTGTCAGTTCATTGCGTAATATTGAAATTTTACAGCGAATTCTCTGTACTTACTATAGCTGTTTCTTGTTGTTCTTTTAAAATTTAAAACATTTGTAACTGAAATTGAAAATTTTGTGGTTGTAGAACCCTTTATATTTGGCCCGGGTCAATACCAACACCACATATATTTCTGCTGTAAAGCTGCTGAGTTGGGTTTCCATGGGAAAGGCGTGGATGTCGAAACGCACAGGAATGAGGCGATCATCTTAGCCCTCAGGAGTTGCAACACAACTGCGAACGGCTTGATACAGAACGAAGGGTCTGTTCCAAGTTTGTTACAGGTGTAATGGGCTACAGTGATCACTTAACATCAGGTGAATTGCGTTCCTGTTTCCTACTCTCATTTTTATAAAGATAAAAAAGAGTATTCCTACAAAAAGCATAATTTTAAAAGTTTCTTTTACATTGCTAAAAAAAATGGATTGATTTTAAATAATTTATTATTCTGAGAACTCATTTTGGAGATCCGTTGTAAAGAGACTTTAAAACTCATTAAAACGTTTGTCTGTTAATAGCCGTGAGTTTCTTCACATGCATCGTCGTCGCGGGCATTCCTTCCCGTTGCACTAATGTCATCGTTATAACTGTAACTTGCCTGCTTTGTTTTGCTTGCAATATGAATAGCATTGTAAGGGATAGGACAGACAAAAATAAAGTATTAAGCATGATTAAATTCACCTTTTTATACAGGAATAAATATATAATATTTGATCTAATTAAACTATACCTACATCCACTTACAAATCCTCCTTACCTATTTAATCTACACAAACAATTAGTCTGTTGAGGTGCTTAACTCATTCAAAAATGTTTTTTAAATTAACTATTGCTAAATTAAATCTCAAATTCAAATATGCGTGGAGTGTTACAATGGTTGCTGATATAGTATGTATTTACCTGTTATTAAACGAGTACTACATAATAATTACAGTAATTTCAATAATTCTACGCTTATAATACGGTATGTTTTTAAATTGTAGGTTGTGGTAAGTAGCTACTGCAGCCCATGACATCTGTAACCACCTCGAGTTCTGCAAATACGGGCTAGAACACCGTTAAAAGTTACACAATACTTCATTTAATATAATACAAGTCTGTAATTATTATATTCACGTGGTGATCACACGCTTTCCTTGAAGTTGTTACCATTAATAAAGCTTAATAATAAAAAATGACGAGTCCGTGAAGATAAGATAACGCTGCGATTATTGTTCTTCATACTTCCCCGGAACCAACGAAAGTGATGCGCCACAATGCGTCAGGTTCTCACGCGATGAAAGCTACTGACGTAATCGCTCGCGACGCAAGGTTACCAACCTTTTATAGAACATAATTATATGAACTCGGGTAACGTAAGAAATAAATTAGCGCGTCTAATTAAATTAACCGGGTTAATATTTTAATGATTTTTTATAACTAAGTACACACTGAGCGCCAACATAAGTGATTACCGGATATGGTCATTAGCAACTCTGGGAGTTTCAAGGTCTTGTAACAACAAGCACCCTTTAATAAGAAAATCATATTAATTTAATAATTAGTACATATTGTACTGTAGTACTATAGTTTCTGCTTATTAAAAATGTAATTGTACCGTTGCTAAATGTTTAATTATGAGTAATTTGTAATGTTTGTGAAATGAGTTAAAGCTTTATATTATTATTATATTATGAGACGCGAGGAGTTTCATTTACGATCTTAGCCGTACCTGGCAACCATTTTCTGGTCTTGGTTACTCATTTGTAATCGAACTGGTTAGTAGTAGCAGCAGCTTATGATTAGGCAGGCTACAAGTTTTTGTGCAAATTGATACCCAATATTTAAAAAATCTAGTCGTGTAAAAACGGTCGTGAAACTTTAGCGCCTAAGGTTGGCAATTTCTGTGTTAAGGTAATAATAATACAATTTAGTCATTGTCAGACAAAAATTAGCGTTGCACATTCAAAAACATTAATTGCATGCAAAAACACTGTACCACAGTTTTTCTAATTATATGACTCACGAAAAGTAAGTAAATATTTTGAGCTTGCGCTAATTAAGGAAATAAGACGTGGAAATATGTTGCCTTGAGCTATTATTAGGAAAAATAATTAGGTTATGTTGTCATAATAACCGCATAATTGTGGGTTAATTTTTCGTATTTAGAATTCTTTCCGTCTTACGTTAACGTCATGCTATAATTTATACTTAATTACCAACAAGTACGTATGTTATGTTTTTAGCTCTATACATCTTACCATCTATGATTTTATTACTAAATTAATATATACTAGAGGTTGCCTAGTGGTCGAAATTCGACCCTTATTTGTTCATTAA
>DWIE01001707.1:0-10219 GCA_018248235.1 Choaspes benjaminii
ACGAACCTGGAAAGATTTTACCACCTATAAATAGCTGCCCATCACCTGTTAAGTTTTTCCTAATGTTATGATTAGATTATTCTTCTTCCAGAAAAATTCACTCTGGCTTTCATTACATTTTATTATGTTATGAAGCAGCAAACTGGTTTGCAGTCTACATGGTGGTAAGTAGCTACTGCAGCCCATGACATCAGCAATCACAGATGCGGTGCTACCCTTGAGGACACAGATGGAACGCCTCGTGTTCTGCGTATGCTGGCTATCACACCCTTACACCGAAACACAAGTAGAGCGAACACTTGAGTTTCGCGGCGGAAATAGGTGTGACGTTGGTACCGACCCAGTCGAACATATTCATGTTATACCAGCCGTTATAATATTCCAGACAGGAAACAAATTAGAAATATTCGTCTTGCCGCGGGAATCTAACTCGGCTTATCACCGCCTGAGCCACGGAGGTCGTCAATAATGTTTACTTGCCTTTTGCGTCCAATCGATATTTGGGGAGATGCTATTTTGAGTTCGACGCCATAAGGTCTAATATATATGTGATTACGTATATCTTAAATATTTCTGTTGGCACATATTTGGATGACTTCAGATTCTATATACAGCGAGATTAGAAGTTTGTTAGAAGAAGATTACTCAATGATTTATGGCATTTTATATTTGGAAATAGGCAACTTATCTGGCAGATGTTGGCTGTAAATGGCTTCAGTGGCCACGTGTCATCATCAATCTGGTCGGTGGTAGAACCTATCCAGGTCCGCCCGGGTGAGTACCACCACCACGCCTATTTCTGTTGTGAAAGAGCTCTTATGGGTTGTGTTTCAGCTTGAAGGGTGTGTCAGCCGCCACCTAATTATACATGAGGCGACCATCTTTTCCCTCAGGAGTAGCAACGCACTTATGACCGACTTTGAGCAAAATGGGTTATTTTAGTGACGTTTACTGTTAGCCAATGAGCTGCAGTGGTCACTGAACACCAAACAAAGTTGGTGCCTGTTTGCTTCGCTACTCAAATAATAATAGTGACTGGTTTCCCGTGTGATGCTTCATGGCCATTGGCAGAGGCGAGTGGGTTGCTCGATGTCCATACATTCTCTGATGACCCAAGTTACAGTGGGACAATACGGGATTAAGCTACATTGATGGTACATGATACATGGCGTCCTCCGTGGCGCAGACGGTGATGAGTTCAATTCACGGCTTCGATTCCCGCGACGGGACGAATTTTTCTAATTTGCTTCGTGTCTGGAATAACCTAATGGTTTGACATGAATATGTTCGACTGGGTCGGTACCACCGTCACATCTATTTGTGCTGTGAAACAGTAGTGTTCGCACCACTTGTGATTCGGTGTCATAGCGCCAGGAAAACATGAGGCGTTCGATCTATGTCCTCAAGGGTAGCACCGCATCTGTGACAGATGTCATGGGCTGCAGTGGCTCTAGCAGGTAGACTACATGCATTCATAACACTTTAAATAATGGCCGTAGTCTAGTGCTAGTTACGCCAATGTTCGCTTCCAGCACTGCTAGATGTGACGGTGATGACGCGGTCGCGACCCAGCGGAACCTTTGGAGAATGTTCTAGATTCCCAAATAATTGCCTCATTATCATAAGGACGCGTATATATTTAGTGAGCCAGACCGACATTGACCCAGAGTGGCGGCGCGCCAAATTTAGCTCATCACAAACGTGTTGGTATGGAAGTTTTCCGACCACAGTAAACATATTATTCGTTTGTTCTCTGTTATAGTTTTTTTGTAAATGAAAACTGGTGTAGCAAACGGGCATGCAGTTCGCCTGATGTCAAGCGACCACTGCAGCCCATGACAACCATAACCGACTCCAAACAGATCAGATCGCTCCGTTCAAAGTCGGCCACAAAAGCGTTGCTACTCTTGAGGGCTAAGTTGGTCGCCTCATTTATCCTGTGTGCCGGCTGCCACACCCTTCAAGCTGAAACACAACTCATACGAGCTGTTTCACAGCAGAAGTAGGTGCGGTGGTGGTACTCACCCGGGGGAACACGCTTATGTACGCACAATTTTATTAAATAGATTTTTTTTTATTATAATATATTCAACTCCACAGACAAATCGTCCGTGCCCTTAATATTTATAAATTAATAAATCCCGTCTTACATTAACATTTTTCGTGTTTATACTTTATACTTTTAATTTCGTTTTTATAATGCATGTTGTGCTCACTTTTTAGACACTGTTACACTAGGCTAGTTTTTTATAAATTATGTTTTATCAATGTATACAGTTGTTAGGGAGCCATTAACAAAAAAAAATTAAACATACACTTGAACTAGTCACAATATCTTAATTCTGACCTACATGGTATCAGTACAACTCATTATTTTTTCAAATGAATGACCGCCAGAATTACGAACGTGTGGAAGATGTTTCAGCTGAGGCATTTTTTGGGCGTATGCCTCGTTCCTTCCCGCCTCAACCAATCTTTCCAAAACAACCGCATCACTGCAGCGTATCGCCATCTGGATATTATATTCTCTAATTATGGCAGACTTGGCGCTTGTCGCCCTCCTGATGAGATAGGAGGCAGCATCATCGCTGACGTCGGAGTAGTAGATGCAGGTGTTGGTGGGGCGCGACACCGCAACGCCTGCATGGGATACACTGCTGTGCAATTGCAGTTTCGTTATTGTAGCTCTAGCTTCGTTATTGATCGTCTGTGATTACAGATGTTTGGGCTGCAGTAGCTACTTACCAGCAGGTAGACTGCAAGCCCGTGGGCTACTTCATAACATAAAAACCAGTGTGAACGCGCCCTTCCGTGGACTTCAATTACGCTCCAATATTTGACGATGAAATTGCATGCGCCGTATCTCGTTCACTAGTAAATAGAATCGCTGATAGATATTCCGATTCGAATTTTATTTGCTACATCGAGCATCGAGATTTTTCAGGGCTTGTGTATGTTTTTAATGAAAATCAGGAGTAGCCAACGGGCATGCAGTTCACCTGATGTTAAGAGACAACCGTAACCGACTTAAAACAGACCCATATTTCAGTTCGAAGTCAGTCACATGTGCATTGCTGCTATTGAGGGTTAAGAAGGTGGCCTTGTGTATCCTGCGTGCCGTCTGCCACACACTTCAAGCTGAAAAACAACTCATAACAGCTATTTCACAGCAGAAATTCTACTACATATATAAATGTCAAACGGGTGGCAGAACATGAACATGTTCGACTAGGTCGGTACCATCGTCACACGTATTTGTGTCCTAAAACAGTAGTGTTCTGCCTATTTGTTTTTCGGTATGAGGGTGTGATAGCCACACGCATAACACGAGGCGTTCGATTTATGTCTTCAAGAGTACCACCACTTCTGTGATTAGAGATGTCATCAGCTGCAGTAGCTACTTACCAGCATGGAGACTGCAAACCCGTGTGCTACTTCATAACATTAAAAAGTATATTTTAGGAAGGTTGGTTACAACAACTTGTTATACTAGTACTTGGTACAATGTCTTAAAATCGTTTATTGGTGTAATGGTAAAACATTTAAAAAAAAAAGTTGAATCCAAAAAGAAAACAAAGGAAATATATAAACAATATTTTATTTACTATAAAAAACCAACAGGTGTAGGAATTTTACATATATGTCATATATATGTAACAGCTGGACACCTGGCGGTCCTCGACTATCCGTATTGCGAGGAGTTTCCTGCTGCGAACGTGCAGCATGTGGAATGAGCTTCCTCCCGAGGTTTTCTCTGCATGCTATGACATGGGGTCCTTCAAACGAGGTGTAAAAAGAGTCCTTCAAGGCCAGCAATGCGTTGACAACTCCCCTGGTGTTGCAAATGTTCAAAGGCGACGGTAATCCCTTACCATCAGGTGAGCCGTCTGCCTGTTTCCCCCCTTTATAAGTATAAAAAAAAAGTTGGATAGGTCCAACGAAAAATTCTCGATCCGAATATAGGACAGCAATGAGCTGATTCAAGAACTGAAGCCTATTTCATTGTGTTAAACACGCATCTCACTTTGGAAAGAGACATTCCCTATTTTACTTATTAATATTTTATTCATGTGATATCCGGAACACGAGTCGTTCGATTTGTCTCTGCATTTGTAGTCACAGATGTCATAGGCTGGGGTAGCCACTTACCATCAGGTGGACTGCACTGTATACTAACTACTTCGTAACATTAAAAAAATGATTACGTACCGTTATTATTAATATCACTAACTATTGTGTAGCATACAAAATTGTTTTTTGTTTGATTCCCTAAAATAATCAACGTACACTTTTGAGTAAATGGCGACGTCAGCGTATAATGTGTCATAGTGAATAATGCCCATAATAATATTCTTGTCATTAGTACTTTATTGTACTGTACAGTTGCCTAGTAGTGCTTCGCTTTAAATTGATACTGAACAAATACTTACTCGTAATACCTACATATTGAACTTAGTCTTACTAAGCCAACTTACATTGCACTACGTACCTATAATAGCTTCGTTATATTATAGAGAAACATCTTAAGTCAAGTTCAACAATACTTAGCACAACTTTGTGCGATGGTGTTGTCCCTTAAGGTCAATAACAGTTAATTTTTAACGGGTTGCCGCTGCGCCCGGCGTGGCGGCGCGGCGCGGCGTGGCGGCGCGGCGTGCGTCTGGTTCGGTTTTATTTTCGTGGCGCTAAACTATAAATACGCCGCTGATGCGCGCTCGTCTAGAGCGCCGTCTCCCGCTAACGCTCACGTTATTACATGAAAATCTAGCTACATAAATTGTCTCAAATATATCAGCATAAACGAGAAAAATTTCACTGCCTTTGCTAAGCAGTAAAGCACTCAGCCATGGTAGAGAGTTAAGTTGTGACTAAAAAACGTTATATACTCACAAACCGGCACACTAAAGTATCAATTTGGTAAAATCTTTTCATTGACGACCTTGGCATGATCCCGCAGGACAACAAATGTTATATTTATTCCTTTCGTTTTTGGAAAAATATCCTTGGTAGAATTTTCTTGTTTGGCAGGACTGTTATTATTAACATATGAGTGACGATAGTACCCATTTATGTAATAAATCAGCAGTCTTGAAATCTACATTTACTCGCACAAGGCGCACTGTGAATTTGGTACTCAGGTGCAATTGTAATCCATCTTGATATTATATGCAGTATGAGCTGCAATCACCACTTATATATCCTGTAAGTACTTGGTCCAACTTTAATTCCATATGTGCACGTGGAGATCGAGCTTTGATTTTTGTTCTGTGAAGACGCAGATTTAATGATGTAAAGCAAAAAGACAAAAGATTAAAAACTGTAGAGTACCTTTGATAAATGTCTGGAAATGAAAGGGATCATTCACCAGCTTAAGGTGGAAGCGCCGGCTCGAACGATTATCGTCAAAAGCTCAAGTGTAAATACGTAATCTTCCCTTTACGAGTATTTGCGTTACATTCAACTAAGAATTCCCAATTGATTTTGCTATCCGCCAGTCTTTAATACCTTTAATGCCTTTAATTCCAGAAATGTTTATATTTTGTATATCGTACTATGGAACTCCATATTTCACGACCGAACATTTCACTGTTATTAATTTCCTATGACCATCTTCTAAATTTCCGTTTACAAAAAGCGCATTAAGTATACAAAATAAAGTTATAGCGGCTAAAAAGGTCCACTTCCAAACAAAACATTTCTGTATTCCTCGACGTTTAATATTAATAGAGCAATTATCATAGAACACCTTTTACCACTGGAAAAACAAGTCAAAAACCTTTGCATGGCTAAAAAGTGTTCCGAAAACACAAACAGCCATGTAACTAGGGGACTTAGTATTCGTCCCGTAACAGTTTGAAGGCGGGTAGGGTGAGCAAGACAGTGCGTGCCCCGCGGCCTGGCGCCGTCTGGACGCCTCTGGATGACTCACGGGGCTCTCCACTTCATACCGTACTCCCATTTATGTAGTCCCCCGTTTACCCCATAATTAATATACCTACCCTAACGAACTAAAAAGTAGATTCCGGATTAACTGGAACTCACCATCGCAATTTAGCTAGAACGCCATGACTCGGTAATTCTTTTTTAATACCTTAGATCAACTTCTGTATTAGCGTAGGTAATATTTAGGCATTGATAAACGTGTAGGATTTCGTTGGAACTTTGACGCCAGTGCATATAATTTACATGATTTAATAATAACATAAAAATGTAATTAACCACTTAAAATAACTTTTAATCTATGACATTTTGGTATATAAAGACAATTGTTTATTAATTGCGCATCTGATAAAGTTATTGAGAATGTTAAAAATATCACCTATCTTCATAAAACAAAAAATATATGGTAAAACTAAATAGTGTAATATTATAAACATATTTTCAAAATTACTAAGCCTGAGAACTGCTGCGCAGTTTGTAACTGGCAACTCTAATAGCAAAGTTAATTTAAAGATTTTATTAGTTAAACCAATAAAGACGTCGACGACGTTAGTAAGCACACACTATCTGTGAACGTTACGAAATAAATTAGCACCTTTCTATTTAAACGTACCTACGTAGGTAACGAAATGCAGCATGTATTTCCCCGGCATTATGAATATGTAGGAGTGAACTGTCACGGCCAGTCGCGTGACGACCGCCCTTACCCCTCAGTTCACACGCAAGCAGTCTTGATTCCCCCATTTACTCGTGCACTACGTCAGCAGTTATTTTATATTTATACGTTCCAACTATATTTATTAAAGGAAAGCTTGGTGACCTAATGGATAAAGTGCTAAGCTTGCAGCTTCTGTGCAGGCTACAGAATTTCTACTACTGACTTTTCTATATCACGTCCATTGGGTTACAATACGTATTGTATAATTTCCAATGAATAATGTTCACGGGCGTGATTGTATGTACTCGTACCGGTTTAGCGATTTCACACAAGAATGCTATTCTTGAACTTTTTTGAAAGATTTCGTCGCTGTTCGTAGATACCATTTCTACGTAATAAACGACGTTAAACATTTCAAACAGGAAATATATAATATTATGATTGCAAAACAGTTTATATCTCTATTCTTTGATTTTGGTAGCAATTTTCGTGAATTACCTCCTTAATTTTTTACGTTATGAAGTAGCACACGGGCTTGCAGAGTATAGGTATACCAGTATATATGTATACTAAGTAGCTACTGCAGCCCATGACAACTGTAACACAGATGCGGTGCTACTCTTGAGGACATAGATCGAACGCCTCGCGGTCTGCGTAAGCTGGCTCTTAAACTCTTACACCAAAACACAGGTAGTGCGAACACTACTGTTTCACCCATTACAAAAAATATGTTCGTCTCTGAAAATATTAATGTTCCTATTGAGCAGGCAATAAATGTGTTACTTATTCATATAAATACTTAAACCAATATAATAACATCGAAAACATTTTCCACTGATATGAAGAAGTGTAGGATATAAAAGAAATAACAAATGAGAGGTTCATTAGATGAAGAAAGCTATATTAGATGGAATTAGACAACACCAACACTTGATTACTACCTACTTCTATTGCACGCTACGGTAATAGGATGACTCTACTTTTATAAGGTGTGCTTCTTGTATTCTATTGAATACAAACACTAGCATAGAGTTTTACTACTATTTTTGTCATTTCGTATATAAGTTACTGCTAGAAAAGCCAATAACAAAATTATGCCGTGTATTTTAATTTGTTAATTGTTTTTAATCACTTTTTCTTATAATAACGTTTTTATATAATTTTAAATAAGCGTTATCGACTCAAAATGCTCCAATAATTTAATAATTGTCACTTATAAAATCTTGCGCACTTATATCCATAGCAATACGTAATCACATGTACCTACTCGCACACGCATAAATAATGGAGATCACAAGCAAATATACGAGGAGCATGCTTGCTAGTTGTTAAAAACAGCGCAGCATTTTGCATTTCGCGTGCCATTGTCCAATATTCTGACATTTTATTTTTGTTGAAAAAGATATTTCTGCTGCTTATTTTAATTAAAATTTTAAGTCAAGTTTTCGTGTCGCGCGTATCTAACAAGGTCAACGGTTGATTAATGCCTTATGTTCAATTTTTCCATTTTAAGATTAAAATTAATACCTACCAGCTAATTTTAATGGTTTGTCTAATAACATTTCGATAAAGAAATGGCTGTTAATTACATTACTAAATTAGATAAAAACTTTTCTAGAAAATGACGAACGCTATTGTGTTTGATTGGAAAAATATAGAGAAATAATAATATACGTGTTCAGCTTTTAAATAGTCATACACAGTACTCTGTAAATTCTATTAATTACACGTTGGCATGATTAATTACCTTCTATAAATTACACGTTACAATAATTACACGTTAACAACCTACAATGGAAAAACATAATATATACTATTGTTCCTTCCCTCGAATTATAATAGATATATTTATTATGAAAAATTACAAAAATGTAAGCATAACACTTATATACAAACTCCACACGTATCGCACATTTGACATGTTTATTACAACAACATCTGGAAAGTTACGAAACCCGTCTTCCGTGCCGTGGATATTTCCTTGGAGATGCAAAGCAATTTTCTGCAAGAGATAACCTATCCAACAGTAGTTCCTTAAAAGCTTGTTGTCTCTAAATTAGATAGCGACACCGCGTAAACAACTATTGAATATAGCAGTCAATTATATAACAAAACGTTTTGAACCTTAGCAATTTGAGACTACGTTTTAGATATACAAATATCTAACTTTTTTCTTCACCGAAAATTAACTGTTTATCTATTTATATATACAACAAAGTTACAATACATATATTAATTATAAATAATTACAAGATCAAATTAATCAATTTTCAGAAATTTTCTGAATCTGATATTGTATAAAAAAATGTAAAAAGCTACTTCTAAACACTGGAAAAATAACTAATAAAATATTAAAGAGTAAAATTAATTTCTTAGTTTAAAACTTTTTTATTGAACATTCGCAGTTTGTATATATACTTATATGTAAAATATAATGTAGACCAAGTTACATTTTTAGGTATGCTTTGGTGGCGTTGAATAATTGACTTATCATATTCATACAGAGCTTAACACTCCAAATGCTTATAGCATAAGCATTCGAAGATTAGTAGAATTAGACTTAGGTAACTTAGATATAACTACACCCATGAACGTCAAAAGACATTGGAAAGAATTTCCCAAAGGCCAACTAAATCTTTCGTTGGATGACTAGGACCAACATTATTCCATTCCGATTTTCCGATATGCGAAATCCAATAAACGTGTTTTGCTAAGAAAAAGTAACACCGTATAAAATTCAAATACTTAAGAAAATATGTTTTTTATGTCACGCCTGTATTTACCCCAAGATGTAGGAAGAGGTAAACATCGCCCACGCTTCGCCACTTGTGTTTAGGTCCCAATGTAATAGAGGCGAACCTATTACCATTTATCGGGCACATTTCTAAATTCCGGGTTACTTACTGAGATTTGTCTAGTCAGAAAAACCGAAAATCACTTTGCCCGACCAAGGAATCGGATCCCCGCGCTCAACAGTCGCGCTTGCGAGGCAGTTAAATACTTATTGAATATAAAAAATGTAATATTCAAAATACTTAGCTTTAATATAAATACATTAAGCAATTAAATGAAGATTTATCATTGACTATTCAATGCTAGGTATAATATTATGCACGCTCGTATTTAACAACCATAAGCATAACTATAACTTACTTTCATAAACGGACATTTTAATCTCATGAATGTAACAGGACAAGTGACATTTATGTGTTTATAATTCTTGTATTTCATTTCGAAACCAGTGCTCTTTAGCCCTTGTGGTTGATACATTTAATCGTAAATAAATTCAAGGACCGTGTCATTAAAAAGTTAATTTTAATAAATGTCAACCTCTGTATAATTGTAGGCTTTTGTATTAATACTTGTTAAGCATTATAATCGACAATTAAAGGCATGTATGTTATAAATACTGTTTGAAAAAAAAATCTGCAGAAAAAACCAACGAATACCACCCAAACTGTTATAACTCGTAACTTAGTTTTAGAACTTATTTTAACTGAAGATGACCGTCCATCACTCACTCAGCACATTGGACGTTAGGCGACCAAAACACACCTGCGTTACAATACAACTTTACTCCGGCCGTAAAACACAGCTACGGCGCTGACTAAGGATGAATTC
>DWIE01001708.1:0-10218 GCA_018248235.1 Choaspes benjaminii
AATCCATATATTGAATAATGATACAAGTACGTATTACCTACCTACAACTTAATATATTTCTGGCAAGGACCTATTTTATATTCTTAAAATAATAATATACCGTCTTTATTCATAAATTGCTTTATGTAAACACTTCGCTTGCGAATTATTTCGGATTCCAGTTTCGACATAATTCTATTCTAGTATATATAGGTAGTAATAACAGTAAGTGCAATGTTCCGAAAAATACAATGCAATAAATATCTCATTACTCCTGCAAAGAATATTCGCTTCAATCTTAGTCTAATTCCATTTTCTTCATCAATGGGAAGGTAGGGAAATTATGATTCAATTAAATTAGTTTGCCTTAAAGGTTTAAAAACCACTTCGGTTAAGAGTAGATATACGATATATTGTCACAAAACAAATATGTCGTTTCAGATTAGTTGCACAGTAAGTAATGTGTGATTCGTGTTATGTTTATTACCACATATTCGTATTCAAATTTACTTAAATAGGCATCTTAGATTTAACTTCGTCGTATTTTCCATCCAATCATCCAACCCAATACTAATCTTATGAGTACTTCATTTAATAACTTGCAAGAATTGCAATTAACATACGATTCCTTTCACGTGGTCATGAAGACTAATAGTAGACCGCCTCGTATTTTTAATTGATGCTTAGCTGGAACCCGCTGTTCATGGAAGGTATAGAGGTACCTATTGAATCATTTATTTTGCTTCTTTCGACCCGCATCTTGGTGCGTGTCTCAAAGTTGTAATGATCTAAAAACTATAAAATAAAAATTTCAAAAAGAATATTTCTTTTTCTACATCTAGTACATTTGCAATTACAAAATGAGGTGGAGCAACTTTGTAACCCGGATGGCAATTTAGGAAAACCCATTCGTTTGTGGATCCTTTTTAAAGTGAATATCCGGAAAACCCAACCGGATTAGAGATTATGGAGGTGTTGTGTTGATCTATTTAATTATACATGTAAAAGTCATATCACAGTCAGTAAGGACTATTCATAATTGCTAATTGCAGGGACCACAAATGGTAATATCGCTGTCGAAGCAGACAGTATTAAATATATGGACTTCAGGATATTAAGAATTGCGCTTGAAATTTAAATGGAATAATTAGAATCTATTCTTTCTATTGAACAACGAAATTAGCGTCGAGATCTGTTTATCAAATTAAACGTGTGTTGTTCATTAACCTTCATGATATCAATATTATGACTTGGAATATCTTCATGCACTAAACTGATTGGGTAAATTATATGTCGGCCTATAGGTCGATAAATATTCACACTGGTTACGCTAAAAGGAATATCATAAGTGCACACGGAATTCATTTGACAGTATTCTAGTATAACCAATGCAGATATTATATATTAGTAGATAACAATAATTAATTCACTTACTTGTACTAAGTACTAATTAGTTTTTGACATTGTAGTCATTTACAAAATATTATGATCCCGTTATTATTTTTTCAATCTATGCGTTCATTAAATATTTTAGGACATTATACCTGAATATCGTCAAGAGCAATCTAAAAACGTTTGAAAAAACAGTGTTGTATATCGTGTTATACCTCCGGAATACATTTTCACATCACCGATTGAAATAAGGCTTTGAAAGTAAATTAGATTCTTTATAACCATTTATTTCATTGCATTTGTTCGTAATATACAGAACGCTACAGAAACATTGCATTGGATATTCTTGTAATATAAATGAACAGTAATAACAGATGCAGAAATTATTTCACACATTGTAATTAAGTAAAATAGAATATTTCTGAACGTAACAAAACTTTTAAAATTATAATCAATTTAAAATACGAATGCAATAAGATTGAAGATAAAAAACATTAAGTAAAAATAATAACATACATAATATAATAAAAAACTAATTTGTAGAGTAAATTTTGCATATCACCTAAATATGATTTAACGATTTTCGATAAAGGTTTCACTAATATGATAAGATGACTATTCAATACTTATGCACTCAATACTTTGCTCGTTTAAAATTGCTTCAAATTCAGAAAAGTGCTAGTGCATAAATCAAGTTCCTTATAACTTTTACTGTCTCGTAGTTGTAATCAATTTAAGTTATTGAAGACAATACCATATTGGACAACCATCCTTTGGTAAATTGGTAATAAAATAACATTCCAATTAAAGTGGAATCGAGCGTGCGACTGGGAAATTAAGTAAGCCTTCAATCTTTTGTTACTTTAACGAATAAGTTTTTGTAAAAACCTTGCAGTAACTGTTGTGCTCAATAGCGTGGTGTTATAATACCTTCACACGATTATGCGCCGATTACGAACACGTTCTAATGGTTGGGGAATCGTTGGGCTTCCAGTAATCAAAATCGCTAGATACCTAATTATTTTTATTACTATGATATTCAGTTAAATTTCGAATGAAAAATGAAACGGCCAATTCATTTTATATTTCTATTTTAAGTGTCAATCTACACTAAAATAATGAAAGGCTTACAGATTCAATACACATTTGCAAATTCTAGTTATCTTAAATATATTTACTTTAAGTAATTATACAAAATGTCATTTACATATATCTTTCAATTGCAAAATAATTTTACCTTATATTGTAGGTACAATCACTTGCAACAAAACAGAAGAACTGGAAATGTTTAAGATTGCAACAGATCCCTTAACTGCCAAGTCAAACGGTTGTCAACATGTACCAAAACTAAGCTCAAATTATCTCACAGCTGAAGGCACTTGTAACAAAAAAGGCGGTCATCATAACTATTAATTATACCGTCATCTAAAATTGCACTCATTAGGCTCTGTCAATCACGAATGCGTCTCAATAAAAAATGTTATTACATACCATACAAGGTTTTGGTAAGGTTGCATAATTTTAATAACAATTAATATTTGTTTTACAATAAGCTTAATTAAATGATTACGTTACGAGCAGTAACTTACATGTCTTATATCAACCAAAGGGACATTAAAAGAAAATCAGGGATTTTACGTCTATCTGTTAGCCTTATCAACGTCAAAAGAATAGGATAAATATGAGGACAGTAATTTATACAAAAAAATTCAATAATATTGGATGTAACAATTGGTAGTCATCAATGAATAAATTATTTGTAAGTTTCCCGAACTTCAAGGGCTACTTTCCGAATCCTACATGATTGAATGCATGGAACACGTGTCCTTGCTCGGTGTTGCACAACCACCGGGAGGTGCGTCACGAGAACCTGTAGCGATTTGCAACGTGACTTAACTTCTGTATTGCTTCTTTAAAATATATAGTATACACCTATATTTTCCTGTAGGTTCAAGACATTCGATGTGCTAATGTTTGGTGCGGACGTTGATCAAAGCTCGTGGTCTACTTTAAAGTAAATATTATACAACAACGTTAAACCCAGAAGCGAGGTGCCAGAATTATGTAAGTGATATCATAATTTCTGTAAATTAGGGTCAAAAAGTTTCAATGTCAATGAACGAAGGCGGGGGAGTTTTTTAAATATTTCCTCATTTCTTTGTTAAAAATGTTAATAAATTACTATTAAGTACCAAGTTATACCAAATACTTACAGAATAAAGGTTATTAAAATGGGATCATCGAGTAAAAATTTATGCATGGCGATACATAAAAATATACCTGAATTGAAAGCCTTCTTTCGTCCGTTAAAATCAAACTGAATTAACTGTGCAAATAGACCGAAACCAAAAGTTTATGAAACATAATCGTTAAAGTGCTTACAAAATGTAAATCTGGAATACATATTTATTTCATGTCGGAGTGTTAAAAATCAAAATTTTGTCTACAGCCTGGCAGCATACAGTCTCATATATAAACCTTGGTGATTGTTGCAATACTCTCAGTACGACTCTAGTCGCTTTGCCGGTTGGAACAGGCGCGTTCGACGTCGCCGGCCACACGGAGATCGCGAGAGAGGCCTAACTCAATTTCGCTGAAGAGGCAAGGTAAATCCGGCAGACATGTGGACCGAGTGAATGCAGTGTTCAGTGACGAAATAATAGTGAGATTGCTCTGAATAACAGCTGTGGTGATAACACATACAATGGATGCTAAAAGCCCGATCCCGCCGCAAGAATGGCACATACCGCGGCCGTCGCTCGCGAGCAGCGCGACGAGCAGCGTCGGTGACGCGCGCTCCCGCGGCGGTTCCGCGTCCAGCCAAGGCTCTTCTAGCAATCACAGCACCCACAGCTTTTCATCGGGATCGCTGCTGCTTAACGCAGCACATTTGGTTCGGATGAACAATGGGCCGGGTGAACACGAAGGCTACCCTAATCCAGTCCATCAACTAAATTACGGCCGTAAATCTACACTGTCCAATACAGTAGTCTCGATACCTGAAGAAAATCGAGACGCAGCCGATACTTTTTGGCAAGATGTCAAACGCGGATCGAACCCGAAGCAGGATACGACGTCTATTGCAAGCTCGACTCATTTCACGGTTGTTAATGGGTTTACGAAGCATCGAACCACCAAAGAAAAGTCATGCTGCTGTGACCATTCCCATCAGATCACAATTCTCGTGATATCTATGACGATATTATTTTCGGCGTGTATCCTTGCGGCTATATGCTTCGTTGAAATGAGAATGCGCAAGGAAACCGGGATGTACAAGTATTCGTAAACAAAGGGATTTAACGGTACTTATCATATGCAAAATTACTGGAAGCACAAAAATAAGAAAATAACTTGTATTTATTATTTCGTGAATAAGTATGGTCATTTGGCAACGCAAAATAAGATTGGACCTATGAAATAAATGTCCTTTCTTAAAGCATATTCTTAAAGCATTCCAAAATAAAAGTAATAAAAGTATACTAAAGAAAACTTAGTATTTTACCCTTATGGTCACATTGACTAGTGAAAAGTATTTTAAATGATGTATAATAATATTTACTTAGTGCAATAATTTATGAATTAGGCTATAGTAGTGAAAGTAGTAGCAAATTATATAATTTAACTATTCCTTATTTCAGTGCTCAATCTGTATTATGTTTATTACACTCAAAATTTATTTTTATATAATTTATGATTGCAATGTACAAAGCTTTCCTTAGTATGTAATCTGATAGCATATTGATTAGTAATGTTATATAGATAGTCAAATTATTCCATGTCATATAAGTGGATAATTCAAATTTGAGTAATTATACAAACTTCAAATATATTGCTTTTCTTCATAAAACATTTTTTCTAATAAATGGGTAAGTAGAATGGGAAATGATATGATATTGGAAACCCCAAAGCAGCATTTTAGTTTTTTTCATAAATACTTATATGAAATTTCCTTAATAGTTGCATTTTGGGCAAAATCCTATATATAGTATACATATTATGTTTAATATATAAATAGATTATGAAGATGGGTAGTTGTTTTGATTATATTATTGCGTATAATAAAAATAATCATGAATTATGTCTGTGAGAAACAAATAAGTATTAAGTAGGATAATTTTATTGGAACCTGTGATAATAAAACAGAAATAAAATGTATTTTGATCTATTATTATTTAATAAAATATTATATACAGCTAAATTTGAATTTTTTAATGCGAAACACATGAAATAATCACCTTAAGAAGTATGGTAATTTAATAACCAAGACAAAATTAAGTGGCACCTTATTTAGTAATTATATTTTTATTAGTTTATTATATGAGCATCCTAGTGAGCAAATATGTTAAAAGTTTGAAAATAACTCAATAAATGAATATATATAGTATTAATGCAGTACCTATGGCATTGCTCCCTTGTTTCTAACATTCATCCCCTTTATCTACATCACCTTAGGGGATGAATTTCCTAAAATCCTTCCTAGTACTTACATACAGTGTAAAAAAACATGTATGTAGACGATATCCGTGGCGCAGACGGTGATGAGCCGCTTGCGAAACGTGAGGTCGCGGGTTCGATCGCGTCGAAACGATTTTTTCTAATTTGTTTCGTGTCTGGAATAACCTTACGGGTGGTAGAACATGAATATGTTCGACTGAGTTAGTACCACCGTCACACCTTATTGTACCGGGAAACGGTAGTGTTCGCACTACTTGTGTTTCGGTGTAAGGGTGTGATAGCCAGTATACGCAGAACACGGGGCTTTCGATCGATGACCTAAGGGGAGCACCGCATCTGTGATTACGGATTTCATGGGCTGCAGTGGCTGCTTGGGCTTGCAGCCTACGTGCTGATAAGTAGCTACCCCATGACATCTATAAGCACAGATGCGGTGCTACTTCCGAGGACACAGATCAAACGTCTCGTGTTCCACGCATGCTGGCTATCACACCCTTACACCGAAACACAACTGCGAACAATACTGTTTCACAGCACAAATAGGTGTGACGGTGTAAGCGACCCAGTCGAACATATTCATTTTCATAAAGTAAAGGATATTATATTCGTATGTATGTCTGTCTGTATACATACATGTGTATCCAGTGCAAAGACAGTCGGATAGCGTCCGCAGTTTAAAGGCCATCAAAGCGGCTAGCACACGAAACGAGTGCCGTTTCACATTCGGATGCCGGGCCCCGGTTTATAGCGAACGGCAGGCATTCCGCTCGTAATGAGGAAACTGCGCCCCTACTACGGCACCACTGCAATCTCGACACTCCTAGACATTGAAACTCTCATACTCACCAAGCCAAAACCTACCTTAAAAATAGCTATACATTTTGGTTAGTTAGTGAAAAATACTATTTATAGGTGCTTGTTCTACTTGAATCAGATTAATGTATTAAATGATATCCAGATAGAAATCTGGATGGAAATGTTAACGGTGGTAGAATCTGTCCAGGTTCGCGCGGATGAGAGTGTTTCAGTGTAATGGTGTGAGAGCAAGCATTTTTTAATAACAATATCTTCATCCTCGACAGTATCCCTGCATCTGTTGACTTGGTTACAGTGGTCACTTACCATCAACTGTGCTACAAGCCCATGTGCTACTGCGTAACTTTAAAAAACCAATAGTAGTGGTTCCGAACAGCGGTCCGCTATTTCAGCTCTTGGCACCTTATCTGAGTCAGACTCAGAGAGACGGGTGCGCTCTGAACGATTCCGCGCTAACTAGACGCCGAGAAATGATCTAGTTTGAAATACGTATCTATTAAATTATTTTATACTCTCAGTATATACCCGCCGTGGAGGAGTTGGTGATACGCTGATCCTTGAAACGGGAGGTCAAGGTTTTGATTACCGAGACGTAAAAAAATTTCGTGTTTTTATTTATTTTTGTTTATAAAATCTTACGAATGCTACAACTTTCAAATTCACGTAAAATACTAATTATTAAAACAAGACAGTGGTACCGCACGGTACCATGTTATGAAGTAACTTACAGTCCGTCAACACAATTGCAGACAGAAAAGGCCCTAGCAAATAAATAAATAACATTAATAATGAAATGGAGAAATACAACCTTTGAAGATAACAGTTATTCTTGTGTCCGTCATGCTACTTAACCTTTGCTTTAATTTGTTCCGAGGTCCACTAAAACATCCATAGACCAGAACAGTATTTCAGAGAAAAGCAGACAAACAGCAGCAAATTACTGAGCATTGTATTCCACTTTCTAAGTTCTGTTGTTATCAAAGACTTAATGACGGTCCGAGGAATTTAATTCGCTGACCCCTTTGTCGTAGGCCCAGCAGATACTTCAATATAATATTGTTATTTTTCTACGACTGTTCAAAAAGTATGTACTTATATTAATGTTACTATGTGGGATGCTGAACTTTTCAACTTGCATAGTACCAAACTAAATAAAACATTTTGTATGTTACGAACATATAGAGTATATTAATGGCAAAAAATTCTTACAATTCATATATTTAAAGTGGATCATTCGTTTTTACGACTATATAAATGATTATTATTGTCAATGTCACGCTAAATGCCATAGGTGCAGGCAGAGGTAAATATCACCCACGGTTCACCAACTACGTTAAAGTCTGATGTTTTGTTTTTATGTTATGAAGTAACACGTGTGTTTGCAGGCAATTAGCTACTGCAGCCCATGACAGCTGTAATCACACACGTTGTGACGGTGGTATCGATTCAGTCGAACATATTTATATACTACTATATAACCTGTAAAGTTGATTCACACACGAAACATATTAGAAAAATTCGGGAATCGAAACCACGACCTCACGTTTCTCAAACCGGCTCATCTCGATGTCGTCCATATATGAGTGACGGCAAAATTAATAAATATAGAATGAGAAATAATAATCAACAGGCGCATGTAGCACACCCCACAGTTTTCCCCAAATACCGTAAACATAAGCAAAACAAATAGAAAGGTAGAAAAAACATTTATTCCCTGTCCATAGCACACAACACATTACACATACAGAAATAATACAACAATACTACCACAGAAAATATTAAAAAAAACCAATAACACAATAATAATAAGACAACACAATAATAGAATAAGAAGCAGTAATAAAAAACATAAAAACAAAAGATTTGCAGCAGCACAACGCAGAAGAATGGGATCATGTTCATCAATAGTTCGTTTAGATACTGGTGAACGTGCGAGCGCTTCGCTACATAGCGTCGCTGGGCTCGCTGGCTGGCGGCGTCTCCTAGGTATAATTGGAAGTCACTCGCCCCGGTTAATATACACTTAAGTAACAAACTTTATTATACAGGCCCCAGAGAAGCTAAAACCTTGCCCGACGGTTATCAAGGACTACAAAGGATCTCGTGTCTGGTGTTAATTGCCTGATTTTATTTATCTATATTGTGTCAGCGATGGATTTAATTAATTTCAATTCTTGTTTGTAGCGTAACATTTAAATTCAGTCGCAAGAGCGTTGCTACTCCTGAGGGTTCGTGGTCTTACTTCAGGGCTGGTCTTAATATGGTGATATTGGTCCTAGCGAGTCTAGTGCATTTTACCATCGATAATACCTACATATGCATCACCTCTCATATACATCATACTGCATACCCGTTTACCACTCTATTTGCCATAAAAATGCCAAATTTGAGAATCTGCAATAGAGTCCTGTACGGAACGTCGTGCGTTGCCACTGGTGACCCCGTTAGTCATTATTTTGTGGCAACTTGCGTCCGGACCGCCCCTCTGTGCAATCATCTGCGATCTAGTGTCGATATTACCAGACCTGGTCATCTGCCTTTATTAACGATCAGTTCTATGTACACAGATATTTTACCAACGTTACCAGTGTTTTGCCAACGAAGGCAGAAGAAGAAAGAACGCAGTAATGACAATCAAAACATTAGAAAGTGTGGGGCAAGAACTTGATATGATCCTACGATTTTAACCTATTGATTTTTCCTGTCTCCCCTTGTCTATCCAAATGTGCGAAGACTAGACATCAACATTTTTTTTTCTTTATTTAAGACATCAACATGCATAGACAGTTTTGAAAGGAAGCTTTTACGTATAAATATCTGTTATGCAGTATTTACCTATCAGTTTACATAGTATAAGATCCTACCCTCTCATGTTATGTACGTATACCCAAAAATGATGTGTCACTTTCTATAAAAGGTGAAATAATTGTGCCAATGACCATTTTAATGTCGTCCGTCGGTGCGGTCACTACACCTCTCCGCGTGAATCACGTTCGTTGTACCTTTTGGGTGTCAGTTATTTTCTAAGTAAATAAGTGAGTGAGCAATTATTTATGTGTTTTTTAATGTGAAAGAGCGTTGGCCATTAGTAAATGATTTTGTATGTAATTTTGGAAATCGAAGTTAATAATTAAAGTTTCTCGATTGTATTTCTTTCTTTAATTAACTTTATTTCACACTTCTAACAATAGATTTATATAAAGACATAAGAGGAGGGGCGCTTGATCCATCAAATTAACCCTTGCTCATATTCGTTTATAGTACAATCTATATATTATATATAAAAGGATAACTTAGTGACAGACATATCAACGCACAGACAAAACTATTAGGGATGTGGGACCGTGTTAATTTGTATACGTGTGCCTTTTACACTGTAGATGAGCGCTAAGGACTTTTTGGAAAGTCAACAAAGTTATACAATCACGTTGAATCACTTCTCACTGATTATCACTTTTACACTGATTATCTGCATTTTTTTAATACTATTTATTGTGCACACAAAATAAGTGTATCAAAAGGCGGACTTAATGCCGATCGGCATTCTCTACCAGTCAACCCCTAGCGAAGGTGAGG
>DWIE01001709.1:0-10212 GCA_018248235.1 Choaspes benjaminii
TCTACTTAACTAGAAAATCCGACAGACGTCGTTCTAACAAAAGTTATTGAATTTGAGATACAGTCATATGATCGAATTGGCCCCAGGAACAGTTTTCAAAAATATTATTTTTCATAAAGATTTTTTGAGCCAGTAATAATCGTGGGCGTCCTAATAAGACCCTACCAAAGTTTCATCATATACGACCAATACTTTAGAAACGCATAGAGGGCAAACATACATAGTTTTTTTGTATTACATAGTAATTTTAGTTAAAATGGTGATAAATTCCATAAATCTCGACATAACTTTTATATGTAATTTTATAAAAATGTCTATATATAATAAAACTATGCTGTATATGTTGTTCACAACAAAGTATCCTACCTACCTGGATAATAATAAAAAGATTTGAATAAATAGAAAATACGAACTCATCATAATAATTTAGAGAATGTAATACTTGTTTACGTCTTTGAATCTAGGTATAAGCAGGTGAACTTACATAAAGCTAGCTGATGTTTTTGAAGATAAGAGAAAGTTTGCCCCAAAGGATACACAAGGTCAAAGTTTATTTCGCGTCATAGAATAAGTTAGGACCAACTTTGGGGAAACGTTGCTGACAATTTACCTTAGAAACTTGTCTAATCATAATTACAGAGGTACGTTACACTGAGAAAGTGTACGTATTTACCGACTGACTTCCAAACTTCTTTGGTTGTATACCGTGATTTTTCTGCCACTCCCCATAACAATAAATAAAAATCATTTTTTATAACACTGGGAGCCCAGTAACGATAGTTGTTGCAAAGTGGGCCAATTCTATAGAATTTATGAGATGGCTCGCTGCCTCCGTTTATGGTTTTACAACATATTTATCGTTTTATGGCATAATGGGGACAGTTTATGGTAATTCCTGGGTGAAAAGCCTTAGTAGTAGACAGGACAAAAGTATTGAGGAAGAGGAATAAAATATTTTAAACAATTTATGGAGAATCCGTCTACTGATGAATACGTTTTTATATTTACTTATTAGAATGAAAAGTTACCTTCTTCATTAGTCACTTTCGATTGCTTTTACATTTGTTTAATTCTTGATATTTCTTATTAAAATTATTATAAAGTCTAAACATTATTAGAAAAAAAATATAAGTAATTTTAAAGCGTCGGTTGCCTTATCGCGTACATGACCTGTATGACTACAGCTTTAAGTTTTAAACACTTCTAAGAACGTACCTGAAAGGAAGTGAATTATTTTCCAGGAAAGCTTTTCAGGCCATTTACGTACTTTACAACGTCGTAGATTTTAAATCGTCCCCAGCAAGGGTCCTCCTGCCTTGGCATCTATTGATGCATGTTAATACCCGACCACAAGTTATTGACTTGGCCAGCGGGCAGTTTTGGCACGGGAACCGAGCGCGACCATCCATAATGCTTCCGCAAATTTTGCCTCCAGACGAAATTACTCCATACTATTGTAATAGATTGTCACCAGCTTACGATAAAAACAATATAGTCAAATAACTAGAAATAAATACTGATCATCTACTTACTTAAACTGAAACTGTTTTTAAACCGAATTATAACATAATTGTAAAGTGAATTAGAACTCTACAACAGTTCATAATTCAATTAAGTGTGGCCATTAATTAATTATAATGAAGTCCTTTTCCGTGCATACTGCATATTGAATAAAATTACTTCACAATTTAAGAAATATTTGTGCTTGTAATTTGGTGAATTTATTTTACAACCGAGTAATATAACAATTTTTAAATAATTATATGAAAAGTCATAAAATGACCTTAAAGATAATAACATCTGTCACGACAGATTTAAAGAATTCTAATTAAGATATAAATACCTATAAAGTAGCTTTTTTTGCCTTTTACTTGTCTGCTACTACTACTACTACCTATTGCTTGTCTGAAAGAATTCTTTTAAAGATCGTAATGGATATCCGATGAGCGGAGAACACGACTTAAGAGGGAATAAACAACAACAAAAGAGTTTCCTATGAGATAAAACGTTTGCTATGAGGTCAGACAGTTTATGTTCCAGCGATATCTACAAAGTTATTGCCAAAGCATTACCGCAAGTCCCGTATGTCCAGTTAGGGTACGTTAGTAGGGAAAACGATGTTCAACGCGGTTGCTATTAACTAAACGTATAATTCCAACATATTTGTTTCCAAACTAAGCATATAGAATAATATTGAAAAAATGATCTCATATACAAAAATAGTCATATATATCTATATATATCTTCACTTCCCAATTACTCAAAGTACTTGTCTTGCACAGGGACTCTCGCCACTTGTGTACTTTGGTCTTGTCAATCGATCAATTGTGCTTTTCGCGTATACGCTTTAATATTATTTTAACCGCTATATATAATCCGCAACTTTAACAAGTGATCTTGTGAATATAACGACAATTCGCAAAAATCTATCTATGGTCTATGGTCGTTTCTTTTAATGCTATCCATGACAGACCATCGTATTTTCTGGTGTCAAAATGCAAAATCCATCGGAATTACCGCCAATCTTCAATATACCGAAGCAAATTAAATGGCAGCAGTTGGAAAGTGTTGAAAACATATTGTTTGGAAAGTTCCAACAAACTGCCGCATCCATTCAGCACAGTTCATTAAGCGTCGAGTTTCGGAACACCAAAGTGCTTTTGATAGTTTTCAACAGAACGGCGAAATTTACCAGTATCTCAAACATAATCTGTTTATACACGTTAATCTTCTTTTGTCGATTACGCAAACAATATTTAGCTTTTTAGAAGCTATTGGTGATTGGCTAACAAGAAATTTGGCAGAGCATCAATAAAAGTAAAGGGCCACGAGCATTATGCTTCAAACGCTGCCGTAAGACCGACTGGCTCATGAGAGTTAATCTGATTTTCTTATAGGACCACTCGAAGAACCAGTGGACGAGTCGAGCAGAAAAGTGCTTATCGATAAACTTGTGCATATTCTAAATACTGTTAGTTTAAAAGCTACAATCCTTTCTACACGATTTTGCAATGAGCGTATCACACAACTAAGTAACTGCCGATAAGACGACTCCATCAGACAGATCTGCAGCAGCAGGTCAAATAAAAGTAAACTGTATCGCGCTCCATTAGCGAGATTCGCAAGCAACACGTCTGACATATCGGGCGATCGCGACTCGAACGGACGGACCAGCCGACCGCTGCAGGCCATTACTTCGGCTAAAAGGCTGGCTGCAGGACAAATAAGAAAACAAGAAACAATTAGAAGGCATCAAGAGAACATAGTCTATAGATGATAGCTGATCGTAGCTAATGATTAGTATATACTAACATATGTATAGGTATAATAGCTATGAAAGCAACCGTATCATCGGATACTTCGTAGAATAACGTCAATCTTAAATTTGTGTCGAAGGTCGAGTGCATTTTAGAAAAAGGAAGAATTTTCGGACAATGCCATTTCATTAAATAGATACCCGTATCATTAAATGTCTAGCAATAATCTATAGAACATCGACAGCATTAAAGCACACTGTATTTAACTACGGACAACGCCAATATATCACCTATTTTAATAGCAATACACAACTATTTTACACTTTTTTATGTTATGAAGTGCACACGGGCTTGTATACTTGACAGTTAGTTGCTACTGCAGCCCACGACACGTGAACGCCGCATATTCTGCATGTATAGGCTATTACACTCTTGCATCCATACATAAGTACTGCGAGCACTACTGTTTCACGGCACAAATAGGTGAGACAAATTCTCTTAAAAAATAAGCTTTTTTAAATTCCACAACTTTTTATTTACTTTAATTTGACATTTAACTTTTGATTTAACAAACAAATTTACTTTATAATTTAAGTATTCCTAACGTATCGCACTAAACAAAATTTATAAACAATTCTAGAGGATTGACCGCATGGTACATGAAGCGCGCGCGGCGAGGGCGCGGCGGAGCACAAAGGCGGCGCACCGATCGCGCCCGCCGATACCGCCGCGACGGCAATCCGCGCGCCCCGACCTCGCCGACAATAACTCACTCGACACATCGCGCCGCTGATCACATCTTAATGCTATACCACTTTTGCTCGTTAATGATAGCAACGAGATAGTACGTGAAAGTTAATAGGAAGTTAATTTATTTTTAAGTCTTGCAGAGCAATAACAAATATATGTTACATCGCTATTACGATTTACAAAACAAAGCCCTACATATAAATGTACACTTGTAAATATTGTATTTACGGAAATGAGAGGAGCACACGAACATGCCGTTCCCCGGTGTTACATACACACGGTATCAATACAGACCAAAACACGCGGAGCCGGCTCCTAACAGATCAATCCGCCTGTTCCTGGGCTCGGTCACAGCTGCGTTGTTCCTCCCGAGTGCTGGAATGTTCTTATCAGGTATCAAAATAATTAATACGATTAATAAGATAAGTATTATTTACAAATTTTCAATATTAACATTATACCGATTTAGATATGGCCTCACTAATTAACGTAGTAAAAGTGTTTCAAATTGAAGGGTATGGCAGCCGGCACGCACACAGGATACTGAGGCTACCAACTCAGCCCTCAAGAGTAACAACGCACTTGTGTTCGACTTCGAACAGTTCGATAGGTCGGTTACGGTTGTCATGGGCTGTAGTAGTCATTTAACATGAGATGAACTGCATGCCAGTTTGCTACTCTACTTTTCATAAAAAAAATTACATCTTACAAAAAAACAGAACCGCACTAGAAAAAACACTAACATAGTAACGGGACGTCGCTACACCGCGGCCGAGGCGGGAGCTCCGTGAGCTGCCCATCACACCGAGCGCACGCAATTAACATCCGGCTCATTACTGAAATTAGCGCGGAACTTTCACACGCGCGGCTTTTATTTTAATTTGTATTTTATACATTTGCCTAAATGAACTGCTTTGCGAAACGTTATGTCGCAGGTTCAGTTCCCTCGGCGAGATGATTGTTTCTAGTTTGTTTCGTGTCTGGACTAACCCAACGGGTGGTAGAACATGAATCTGTTCGACTTGGACGGTACCACTGTCACAACCTATTTGTGAACTAGTAGCGTTTGCACTACTTGTGTTTCGGTGTAAGGGTGTGATAGGCAGCATACGAAGAACACGTGGCGTTCTATCTATGTCCTCCGTTGACTACAGATGTCCTGGGCTGCAGTCGCTACTTACCAACAGGTAGACTGCAAGCCCGTGTGCTACTTCATAACATAAAAAAGGGTTGCATGCAAAACCTTATTTGCGATAACTCGGCCTTATGACCTCGATGATCGAATGGGATTGGCAATTCATGACAAACAAAAAGAATATTAGTAAATGATATTGAAACAAAACATCTGCACTATAGTATTCCGAAGCTGGAGCTGTCTATCAAACCGCCAGTTGAGACGTTCAGACAATTACGAAGCGCTCGCCGTCATTAGGGAATTAGCTCGCGAGTGCCGGCGGAACTTTCTCCCGCTGCACGCGTCCACGTCACTCAAAGGAAGATAATGCCTCGTACGTGCTCATGGGGTAGGGTTCAAGTCATTTTCTGCAAACTTTGAACTGCGCTTTCTAGATACGACAGCACACGCTTTCAGGATGCCACGACATATCTACGTATCACGCCTACGAACGAGGGCTTTCTAGCTTTAAGGAAATATTCTTATAGTTGTCTACAGGAAAGTAAAGCTTCTTTTTAATCCTTCGCAGTAGGGTGGCAATGGTTAAACAATCCCCTTGTAGGCGAATGTCCACAGGTGACCACCATTCATCAGCTTGTCTCCAATGTTTGATAAATAAATGTTATTGAAGTATGTACCACAATTATTCAGAGTCAACGGAAAAAGTTAGAACATTCTCGAGGCTAGGTGAGTGAGTCTGCAAATTAGTGGCGAATCACGGGCTTTTTGCCGTCGTGCGTGTGTGGAAAATGCCTTCGCTCAATAACGACGCCGACCATTTATCATCTCGTCCGGTCGCAAAGCGATGCTCGTGACAAATCGTAGTGTCAATCAGCCGGCTTTCTACAGCACCGTGATGATTTAGATAAATCGATCTGCGCGTTACACTAAGGTCGAGCAGGGAAGACTAGACAGCTAATGTAAGAGGTAAGGAAAATCATTGGAACACACACCAATTCAAAAAACGCGAACACACTAAGCGGTAAGATATTATGAAGTGTACATACCGACCGTAAAAATATGGAATAAATTGGTCGAAATTTCTACATCGGGCAAGGTTTTTATTTTATTTTATTTAAACAAAGTGAAAACGGGTCTTCATATAAAAGGCGAAGTGTCTATCAAGTCAAATACTAGTCAATAATCTCGTCCAAGACATTATGTCAAAGTTGGCTCGCGGCATTCAATCAATTGCAGCGGAGAGGATGGAGCTGAAAGGGTTAGATCGCTGTTCCATTACACACGAGTCGACAACAATGGACGAGTCTCGGCGTTTGGACAGCGTCATTGTCGGCGGTGTCACACTGCCACGCACAATGCAGCGGCGACGCGGACCGACGCGACGCCTTTGTGGTGGCTCACGTGTCATTAATAAAGAATAACGGTTGACGTTCAGAAAGAACACTGGAATCCAGTTCATCGGGTTAGAGTATGAAACATAAGAATCCTCCTACACTAGAAAGTCCGACGATGGCAGAATGGAACGTTTAAAAACAGCTACTCAGACTGGTTATCACTTTGTTTTTATTAAATTTTCGAATCTTAGGGAAATGTTACTTTTATGAAAAGGGTAACAAACGTCGTCTGGTGTAAAATGACTACTGCAACCCACGACAACCGCTATCGATTAATCAGAGCCATCGTTCTGTTCGAACTGCGTTGCTGGTCTCGGGAGCTAATATGTCGTCTTTTGTAAACGAAAATTAAAGTAGAAAACGGCGCGCAGTTCACCTGAAGTTAAGTGACCACTGCGGCCTATGACAGATCTATACTATCAGATCCATTGTTATGTTCGAAGTCGGTCCTGAATTAGTGCTAAGTTGGTCGCGTCATGTATCCTGTGGATACCACACGCTTCAAGCTGAAACAACTCATAAGAGTTATTTCACATTAGATATAGGTCTGGTACTAGTGCTCACCTGGGTGAACCTGGGTAGGTATTACCACCATTACAATATTGTCAGTTATGTTGTTCTTAACCACTGACATAACACACAGGCTCGCAGTGTATCTAGGGGTAAGTACTGCAGCCAATGACATCTGTAACTGGATGCGTAACTCCTGCGGACATTGATCAATTAACCTGTGTTCCGCTTATGCTGGATATCACAGTCTTACACTAAAACACTGCACACAACAGTGCTTCATGGCACATATACATGTGACGGTGCTGCGCTAGTCGCACATGAATGCTCTATCACTCTTAATATTTTACTAGACCTGATAGAAATTATAAAATGAAAATATTCAATAGGCCAGATTGCAGACTGAGTCGTCACCGTTTGAATTAGCATTTGAAGAACAATAATTCACTAATTTTAATTCTCAGATAACATCAGAGCTGATGCAGGAGTTAGAATCAATCAGAGCTATGAACAGCAGCCTCCGAGCCTACCTGGACAACCTTAGAACCTTCCGGAAGAACATCACAGCTATGGACCATAACTGTCAGCAGCTGAACAAAGTGAATTCAGAATGGATTGAGACAATAAAGTTGACAAAGTGAACTATACTAGGGGTCACCCAGTAGTTGTAAATTGACAATTTTGTGTAAAAACAAAAGAGTACACATATTACTTAAGAATGTGTGTGTACAGTGTACAAACGGAGTAGTGTGCGTAATATTTATTTACACAATTAAATGTATTTCTTATGCATATTATACAAAGATTAGTTCCTTGCACTCCTTCTCCATACCAAACGGTCATGCAGTTCACCTGCTAGTGAGTGATCACAGCAGCCCATGACGTTAAGTGACCACTGCGGCCCATGATAACTGTAACCGGCTTGATATAGGTTTATCGTTCTGTTTGAATGCACAAGTGCATTGCTACTCTTGAGGGCTAAGGTCGCCTCTTGGAGTACTGCCACGACCTTCAAGTTGAAACAACTCATAACAGCTATTTTATAGCAGACAGGTGTTGTGGCGGTACTCAGCTGGGCGAACCTGGAGATTCTACCACCGCTAAAAGGATATGAAAGAAACAAAAATCTGTAATGCAGTATTTATTACAACACAATTACATTATTTGTTTGACAATATGTCGGCTACATACACCAATAGACACAAAATACATTAATTATCAATACTGGTCTACACATTCGCCAAATGGTTTTTCTTTTCAATTTGTATCATCCAATTATTTTTACAACGTAATTTTTAATCTGTTAATGAGTGTTTTGGCGGGAATCTTCCGAGTGCCACGTTCGGAGTTGTGTTGGTGTTATTTAATTAAATGTGATAAGTGGTGATGATTATCATATTAAGTGATTGTATAGTGGACTAATTATGTGTAACAGCAACATAAACTCCTGCGCGGTGCGAAAACTGGGTCTCTCTAGCCCAGTTAATTTCTATCCGTGCGAGCTGGCACTTGGAGTTTCTCGTCAAATACTCCAAGAACAATATTAAAATGTGCATCACCAACATTTTAATATTATTATTATATGATTGTAAAATTTAAACTTGTTATTGGCAAAATGGCTAAGAGCCGAGACGCCATCTCGTAAGGAAAAGGAAAAAATGGCGAATGTGTAGAACCATAATACAATTACAATATAAGAGAACACATACAGTTAAATCTATTAATAATTTTGAGATCAAATAAACCATAGAGGCGCTTGAGTCTCTGAATTAAAATGTATATTTCGCAAAAATTAATGGCAAAAAAAAAATGGCTCTTCATGACAAAAGTAAAATATAAATAATGAATGGTTTTTTTTTTCTTTGCGTACTCCTAAAGTCTACTGTGATCCCAACAAGGTGCACAGTTTCTAAGTCACCTGAAAGATCTAGGTGTTTGAGTAAGTCAGTGAGTAAAAATTTGTAACTGATTTCCTTTGTGATTGTCTGATATGTTCAGTGATAACATCAGATATATATTGCAGCTGCATTTTAACGTGAAGTTGATTATTCTTACATATTAATTTATTCAATTGCTTATATTGATCATCCATATAACCAGTTATATGATCTTACCGACACCTGCAGAGATGATAAAATAGATATTTTAGCCTAGTTATATTCCAGAAATATTAGCTTTATTATTTATTATTTTATTTAGGTTTTTTTAAAATATACTGCAGAAAGTCATGTTTTGTCTATTTGTGTCCTTATTTATGAAAAAAAGCACAAAATTTTTATTTACGGGTCTTGGCGAAATCAAACAATCATTTTTCGATTATTTGATTCGCTCCCCTTTTAAGTTAATAAAAATGAGGTACCATATTTTTCCCTGCAGTGTCGTCACGTGATGTATCAATATTTTGTAAAACGCAAGTGGCATTGGTAAGAAATATGTTATTAATAATGACGGTCATTATCGGATATCAACTAAAGTAATGACTGCATATAAAAGTCGCCTCGTTTAACACTACACAAAACTTAAGAGTTTCACTTCTACGTAGTGGAAAACTTGATAAAAATCTGCAAAGAAATGACTATTACAATTATTCTAATAGTAAATGCTAATACGTGTAATTAGGCACAAATATAGTGAGAATTATCGACATATTTTTTTTTATAAAAATTTGAGTAGCAAACGGGCATGCAGTTCACATGATGTTAAGTGACAACTGCAGCCCGTGACAACCGTAACCGGCTTTAAATAGACCCATCGTTCCATTCAGTCGGTTACAAGTGCGTTGCTACTATTGAGGACTAGTTGGTCGCCTCATGTATCTAGTACGTGCCGTATATCAAATCATATATATATATATTGTAGTACTAAATGTAGCGTAGATAAATTAAATTAGCATAGGAACCATACAATGCCTGCACGAGTATAACAAAACAATTGCCAAGGGTTTATTTTACAAAATTTACAGTACAGTGTAAAATACAGTAAGAAATTAGTGTATCGATTACGATACTTTTATATAATACACTACAAATTATTTTAACGTGAATCTCTTATCCCGTTGTCCGTCCGTCCTCATGTACCTTTTTTATGTTGTGAAGTTGCACACGGGCTTGCAGTCTACCTGCTGGTAAGTAGCTATTGCAGCCCATGACATCCATAACCACAGATG
>DWIE01001710.1:0-10212 GCA_018248235.1 Choaspes benjaminii
TTGCCACGTTGAGCTCGTGCTTCGCCCAGCTCACTCACAAGGCTCTCACTATATTTCAGCACAGCGCAAAGCTAGAGATATGTGGTATGTTATGAAGAGTTACAACTTACAAAAAACGTGAGACAACATTGATGCCCAAAGCTATAACTTACATTTTAAGATTAATAAGTCGTTTTAGAATGTCTACCTTAATATTGAGAATCTTCAAATTTTAAAAATAACTGTTTATTATTCACATTACCTTCTTTTAGATAACATATCATATATGGGTAAGAACTCATAGAGGAAAGGATACTCTAAGCTTAATTATGGTCACTAATTATATGCTTTGTAATAAAATGTAGCAAGCAGTAGCAAATAGTAAGCAGCTTTCCTGTGAAGTACTGGATACAAGTGTGTTGACATACAATAGATTATTTAGTTGTACTAAAACACTGTTAATTTTTTTTATTAATTATTAATTTAAAAATAACAGATGATGAAAACTGTATAAGTTATAATAGCTGGTTTTGACCATTTAGTGGTTTATGGGACAAAAAGTTGGGTATCTTATCTTATTCTGCATATGGTTCTTGCCTCGGTATGAAATGGCACTCCATTCATTGGTGGTAGAATCTGTCCAGGTTCTCCCAGGTATCATCGGTACCACCACTACATCTATTTTTGCTGTGAATTAGCACTCATGAGTTGCATTTCAGCCATGACAAATAGGATACATGAGACAACCACCTTAGTCCTTAGGAGTATTCTCCATCAACATTTCAATCATCAACATAATCAGGTGAAATTTTTAATTTAACAAGCACTATCCAAAAAATATAAATTTGTAGTTAAGGTAGTCTCAGTGTGTGCAGAGGAGTAATTCATTTAGTGTCTGCCTGCCTTTGTCCAAATCACAAGTACTAATTATTCAGTAAGTAATAAGAAGAGAGGACAACCTCCATGGTGCAAATGGTGATGATCAGCTTTAGTAAAGTCACGGGTTCGATTCCTGTGCCGAGACCAAATTTTCTAATTTGTTTCGTATCTGGAATAACTGTACAGGTGGTAGAACATGAATGTGTTAGACTGGATCGGTACCGCCGTCACACTTATTTGTGCCGTGAAACAGTAGTGTTTGCACTACTTGTGTTTCGGCATAAGGGTGTGATAGCCAGTATACACAGAACACGAGGCATTCAATCGATGTCCTCAAGGGTAGCAACCGCATTTGTGATTACAGATGCCATGGGCTGCAGTAGCTACTTACCAGCAGGTAGACTGCAAGCCCCTGTGCTACTTCATAACATAATAATTACTGAAAACTGTTATTAAAAAGTTTGATATCACTTGTTTCAAATTTTCACTATCTGTTATTTGTGACTTGGGCAAACCAAATAAAATAGAAAAATTAAAATGACAAAATACACATATTTGTCTATTATTTTTCTTTTGTTTAATAAAAAAAAAAAGAATTATTGAAAAGTAAGAAACCTACAATGAAAGAATTAAGAAATTATATAGGTTATATCATCAAAATAATGACAATGTTTAGTTAAGCTAAGCTCCTTATCTGGAACATGCAGGATATATTGTTACAAATTTCATGTACTTTTTTTTTCCTGCGGTTTTTGCATGAAGCACATTAAACAGAAGATTATATGCTCTAAACCGCAAAATATTACTAATCTAATCTTGATAGAAATGTTGTTTCATTATGGCTATTTTTTTATTTGTCATTTAGATCATTGTTACACTCACTGCTTGGAATACTATCATTGTACGCATTTATCTGTTACGCCCGCTGCCTGGGGGTGTAAGAGCTCTAGTCAAAATATCTCAGACCACACTGCTCCTATGATAGTGATTTATTTGAGTTTTCTGCTAAACAATATGGTAAGGACAGATAATAAATAAACAACACAAACGGCAAATTGTTATTTAGGAATAAGTATATAATATATTTTAAGCTTAAATTTATGTGTTGGGAGTATTTTTCCAACTGGGACCCCTGTCATAGGGGTGTTTGTGGAGATGTCTCCGGTGCGTTGGCCTGACAGCAGCAGATTCAGTTGTAGTCTGTTTTTCACTCTCTGGAGAATTTTCAATTAACATCTGATCCTCGTCTATAAAGTCGTCCATGTTGCTGTTGTCATGAAAAAATGCAATATTTTGTTCATCTTGTTCATCTTCCTCCCAATCAATATTTTCTTGAGAAGTTTCGCTTTTGATTCCGCCGAGTTTCATTAGAAGTCGATCTGCGGCCGCCGCGACCTCTGAGGGGGGAGCCGGCTCTTCCGTGTCGTCAATCATCTGCGCCTCTAGCTTCTGTAGTGCCGCGTCGGCCCGATTAGTTAGAGCTATAAACTTTTCCGTCAGCTGCTGCAACTCCTTCTCGTTGAAGGTGGAATGCGAAGCGTTTTTGAACATTTTCTCGAGTTTTCTGCATGTTGTGTCAGTCTGCGTGGGTCGAGTACCAAGTAACTTTATAATCTTGCTGTCGTGATTCCGCATCGTAACTTGAATGTTTTGCAGTTCATGAAATGTTGCGGCAGTCTTGTTTATAAGAGAATCGATCAGTCTGTCGAGAACATCAGCAACATGCGTGGGGTCGTCGAGTTGCACTCGCTGACATGAATCAACAAACCGCTTCTGAGTTTCCAAAACTTCTTGCATCTGAAATATAATTCCAAGATTGAGATTTTTTTAAACTATTGAAAATTTAAGAGTTCCTTTCGTTCGATATTGTAATCGACCGCATTCTCTAAGTAACAATTGGTTGTGTAAAGTTTTTGTGTCCATAGTCTAAAGCTTCTTATATTATATTATGATATATACGCCTCGTTGTACCTGTAGACGTGCTGTCTGTTAAAACGTAAGTCTCTAAGCTTATGAGCTTTACATATGTATGCGATATCGTTTCGTATTGGTCGCTCGTAGTCGTAATTCGGTTGAAGGTTGCGCAATGGTTCGTTTACAGCGCCTTGTCGCTAGGTTAAATGTTATCTGTCGAATCAGTTACCTTCAAAGGGATTTTGCAACTATTTCTGTTAAGCTGCCCGAAAGCGGTATATGTACAATATGTACAGAAAACTTGTAAATGAGATGGCAGTCACTTTGCTTTGTTGCTTCGTTAGCATTTTATATGGAACCCTTTAATTAGTTAATTGCAAATGGGTTGTATGTGTTATATCTTATTGGAAGTAAATCCGTTATTCATTATACGTCCCCTAGTTAAAAATGTAAAGATAGACATTTGTGACGTACCCGAAATTTAAATATTCATAACCTGATATGTCACCTCAGTTTCTCCAGGGGCCGAGGATGTTCTGTAAATTTTCTCTGGGTGTAAGGTCCTCCGTTGTATAGCGGCTATGACCATAAGATCAATGTCGTAAACGTAAGCGTTGAGTCACATTAAGATTTCCTCTGCATAAAATACTGTACGTGGTCCTCATAGAGCTAATACTGCCTACCTTTAGGTCTATCTTGTAAGTGTTGTCGTTGAGACGCCTTGAGAAAGCGGCCTCCAGGTCGGCGGAGGACATGCGCGCGTCCCGCTGGCGGCGCGCGAGCGCGCGCAGCCCGTCGGCGAGCTCGCGCCGCGTCACGTTCACCAGCGACATGCCGTCCCGCACCAGCGACTCTAGCAGCAGTCCGCGCCGCCACGTGTCCGCATACGCGCCGCTTACCTTTTCTAATAAATGTGTATGTGTCTTTAGATGACTTGTTAGATTCTGTGCAATATCTGCAATTTTGATCTGACTTTTCTCTATTTTATCACTACTCTCCTTAATTGATGCCTGCACATTAGTTTGAAGCATGTGCAACCGATGTTCTAATCTTTCCGCCGCCAACTGTGCTCTCTCCAGTCTTAATGACAGCGTTGTCTCCACGCGGTCAAGTTTATCTTGTATGACGTCGAGACGCCGCGCTTGTTTCACTTGCACTGCGCTTATGGTGTCTAACACTCGTAATCGCTCGTCTATACTTGCCAAGATGGTGCCTAAATCCTCGTTATTGTATGTGTTCTGCGCGTGCGCACGCAGTGCGTGCGGCTCCGCGGGCGAGGTGCGCGCCAGGCACAGGCACGCGAGCGCCGCCACGGCCACACTTAGCATCGCCCCGCCTGCAACGTTTTTGCTATTATTGATATCATCATTGATACTGGGTTATCCGTGCGGTCTTCGATGAAATCCAAGGTCGTCACCGCTTTAGTTAATTTTTATAACTTGCTTCTGGTTCGATTGGTTAAAAATTATAAATACTTAAAATTTCAATGAATATATGATATCTATCTTTATACTACAATAAATATAAATCTATAGTCTGTCTGTTAATAAACTTTTTAGTACTTTTTGTGATAATTACACATTTTATGACTTACTGACATCAATTCTATCATTTTGTAATTTTTGTCTGTCTGTCTGGATGTCCCGTGTTAACTTGAGAACTTCTTGCCCGATTTAAATGAAAATTGGTATATAGCAAAACAACGTGATTGCGCAAATGATAGGCTATACAAAATGCAGACGAAGTTGCGCGCAAAAGCTCGTTTATTTTATTATATGATCTAAATTTCAATAGCTATCTACTTAATAATAATGTAATCGACATTATTGTAATTGTATCAAATTTTCATTTAAATTTCTGAATCGTATTGAAATAGAGAATAGTTATTGATGATAGATAACTTTCATTCGCGCAGTGGTGTTTATACAACAGTCAATCGTATACTTCGTAATCAACGAAAAACAGATCTGTCTTATAATTTGAGAAAATGATGCAAGACAGGAAACACTAGGGCTTGCAACCACGACGTTGAGCTCTGCCGCAGACTAAATCCGTGTGTTTGCGGTGCAAGTAATCTACGTGCTTGTTATTGGGTTAATATTCTGCGGTCAATGAATACGAATCAATCGACATCCGATCGGTGCCGCTTATTGAATCAGCCTTAATTTAGATTTTAAACACGTTTGTACAGATAATGTGTTGATTAAGAAAACAAGAAAAATAAAACACTGTGCCACAAAACAAAACCTGCAGGATGGAGTAACGGGTCTTTCCTGACATTTACTTATTAAAGTTAAGATAATGATTGATGGATATGAAGGGAAAATACATAAAATTAGCATAAAAACTCGGTGGAATTTTAATTGTTATCAACATTTTTGAATATTTTTTCTACCGCTAATGAATCGCTCATATGTGGCACGGGAATTTTAACTTTCATTATTTGTATGTAAACTACAATTGTTGTTTGTAGCGGTTGACTTTCCTTTGTTTGTGGGAAATGTTCATGTACACGGAACATTCCAGGTAGGACGTCTCATAGTAGAGGAGGTCATTGATATCAACAAAGCCTGTACTAGGATTAATCGATCTGGGGAAATTAATGTATTACTGTACTTTATCGAATTACTTATTCATTTATGGCTCCATTGAAACTAACCAGGTTAATCTAACTTGTGATATCGATTTAAAAGGGTCTGGGCGTTTTATTACTGAGAAGGAAGTGTTCTGGTATGTAAATATTTAGGAAATCTTTGGAAGCATAAGCTTCGGTCGTCTCAAGATCAATTGAGTGTTCCGGAAGAAATCCCCCGGTCGTGACTAGACAGCGTACGAGGCGTTCCTTCATTCGCCGCGCGTGTTGACATGCATTGTTTATTCCACCGATCAACGGCAGGTGTGTTCTCTCCTCCTGCTTATGTGCATCTATTTATTTGCATTCCGGTGCAGTTCGTGGACCCCGGGTAGTCGGATTATCATTGTGGAACTACGCCCACGCGCGACTGAGGTCAACCTTTCATCAGCCCTTGTCTGCTTCGTTTGGTTGCGTAATCCTACTGCGTCTTGCTATTATAACGTCAGTCATGCTGTCTGATTAAATCTTATATTAATGGAGAACATACCATTTATTTTTACTCGACATTGCATATAGAAAATTACCTGATAAGATATAAAGAAGCATTAGAACCTGGCAGACTAAACACAGATGTAACTACATACGTCTATTTCTAGTTGCAGTTAAATCTGCCTATTTACTAGCAACGGCAAGTGTTTTAGTACATAATTATGTGGAATAAATTATCTGTTGACGGTGTTGGCAACGGGATGGCACGTAGTCGCGCTCATTTTGATAACCGGCACGATTCGTCGCGGTCCGACCGACTGTGATGTGTATCACTTCTTGTTAATTGACGTTCGATCACATCACTGGCTCTTCTTCACACACAGTGAAATAGAAAGCTAAACAAACGTTCCATCAATGACCATCGATACAATAATTACGTTTAATGAGAATAGATGAGATTCGGCGCCCCGCATGCTTAAAAATCGATAAAGAAAACGATCTATCTGAGTCAAACGAGTCATATTCGAAACTCGTTGCGCATATGTCAGTATGCTTTCATGTTACTGTTGGTGTGTGCAATTCAATGGATGTAACCCATTATTTCATTTTAATACCTGATACACGCCCGGCGCGACCGATTATGCAGAAAGGAAAAGGAATGCACATATTTGGAGAACGACGACCCCACTATACTTGGAAACATGAAATACTGAGGACATACGTGATAATAATCGTATGTTTTGAGCAAGATTGGGAAAGCCTTACTTCAACAGGGCCACAGAGCAGTAATAAAATTATTCTTATTTATATGTAAATGGGTACTTCCTGAAATCTATGTAAGCGGGTATGACGCGTGCGTGCGGTGTGCACATAAACGGAGCACCAATTTGCAGCGGGCTCCTTGTCAAAGTTCAGTAGAACTGGAGCCGAGCCAACCCGGCTAGCGCTCACTTCCAGGTGCTAGTCGCTTTCATCGCTTTTTATTGTGCCGTCCACTTATAATCAGTGCCGTTTACTTGCCTACAATAGTGCGTGTATGAATAAGACGACCGTTTATCTGTGGTTGAAGCAGATTACGAACGATTATGAAAGTTATTGTCGCGATAGTAATACAGGATAATAATACAATTTAATGTTTAAGACACGGTAATAGATGAGGTAACCTGATTATGTTTATTTAACACAGTAATATTTTCCTCTTTACCAGATTTCCTACACACATTCTAATTCCAATATACAATGCGTTAAAAATAAAGATTCCCCAATGTGTTCTTAGTAAAGAAAACAGGGAACGAAATGAAAATATTTGAAATCTTTCATAGAGATGTGTTGTTTCTTCGTAAGTCATTGGCCTTTACGTCCTTCCCTTGTCCTATTGTGTGGATGAGCTTCCTGGTGAGATCACGTTTATTTCTAAGATGACTTTTTGCTGTAACATTGTCTATTTCTTTGTCTATATATTCAAAGTCGGTCCCACATCTTAAAGCAATCTATTTTATAACCCAGCCTGTTTCGGTACAACAGTTAAAATTAATCTGATTTTTTTTCTGTCGAGTCATGCGGCTTCCGTTGTTAAATTAAAACGTAGGAACGGAAGGTGTCCAAATATTTTTTTTCGTCGATATCACGCCGTGATGCATGTGTACATAACTGGGCGGCGACCACCCGTAACCCCTGAACGAATCTATTGTGTTCTTGCCAATATAACAACGGATTAATAACTGGATAAGTCGGCTTATCTAAAATAACAAATTATGTTTTGGATTTATTTTCTACTAACTCAATGGTTCCAAATTTAGTTTATAAAATAGGTTCGCTCTATTTTCAGTTATTACTAAGGAATTTTATACCAGTGTTAAACCAAGTAACATGGTAGAAATCTATAATCGGCGTCTAGTGCCCAACCCAGCGGGTGCGTCAAGATTATGGAGGTCGTAGATTTTAATAAAGATAAATAGCAGATTAAGTCACATCGTCGCTTGTTAAGTCCTTTTAGTGTAGCATTTACATCATAATAGAGTTTTATGTGAGCGCGACATCGAACACGGTGGACTCAGAAAGGAGGTCACCAAAACAGCTGCTGTGTGGTTTGCATGAAACGCACTTGCCTATTAATTGATCCATGCTATATGCGTCCGGTGTGGGCGGTAACTTTTTAGATATACTTTTGTGTTGGCAAATCGAGTTAACCGTGGAAATTCATTACGTGACCGTTCGATTTCATTGGAATTTGGTTGTAGTATTTCTGTTAGTGAGTGAAGTTATCAGCAAGCTGAGCGTGGGGCCATGCCGCTGCACGGTTTACCTGCAGCCGCTCCGCGGACTTCGTGGAATGTCGCCGGGTAGCTGATTATAAATTTGCGCTCTGTTGTAATTTCATGACTCACCTCACATAAATTCCAATATTTAACGGCAGCATGCGATCAGCGTCTTGTCATTTGGATTCTACCCCGTACCTTACTTGACATGTAGTTATTTTAAAAAAAAACGTATCCCGCTAATGAATTAACTAAGGAGCCCTTTAGGGTATGTCATGTCATCAAGTCCGACCTGCGTCAGAGAGCTGATTAAAGTGACGTTACTGACACACCCACGACTACACATATCGTTTTATACACGAATTTTAGTTGAAACTTTTTGTTTTATTATTTAAAATGTGCCCACAAATTCTGTCTTTAGCTCGCCATACGCGTTATAAACTGTATTGTTGTTTCTAAGCTATCTAGGAATTCTCCTAGATCGCGTTATCTGTCTTTGTTAGGTCGTGTCACCGTTCGTCCTCCTTTCCTCGTAACCGATAGTTGATTCACCTTTTGAGTGTGAGTAGGTGTGCTATTTGTTTTAGAGTTATTTTCTTATTACTTAGTCGCGTCTCAAACAATTTATATAATATGTTTGAATAGGTATGTTTGGTTTACATATGTAGCGGTATAATATGCTCATTGTTCTATATCTGGAAGAAGTTTAACATTGATCTATAATTATTCTACTTAATTGATGATGCGAATTAGTAATTGTTAGTTGATCGTAATGGCAAGCAGAAGATGTTCGAAAGTGGGTTATGTAGGCGCGGCAGACGGCGCGGCGGCGCGGACCGGCCGCCAACTGACCGCCGGCGCACCCGCTTGTTACCAAAACAAGAAATATCATCAGATTTATCTAATAATTGTTTCGCACAATTATTTATCACGTTTAAATCAATAATTATTAGCGTTATTAATAGTAGTTACAGATTATAAAATCTGTACACTTTTTTTGTATTTCGTTATATTTAAAGTTGTGATTGCAAAGATTGGAAAGAAAAGTGGACGTATGTGTTGATTAGCGGACGCTGTCATCTATGATTATGAAAATTGTGTAATAAACATTCTCATTGGCTCAGTGACTGCAAGCACGACTGCCGAACAAGGGGTCGTGGGTTTGATTTACGGTCGGATCTGGCAAACGACTATTGGGGTTTTTCTGATTGGCAAAATCTCAGAAGCAGAACCTATAATATGGGACCTAAACATAACTGGCGAAACGTGGATGATGTTCACCTTCGCCTACACCTTTGGGCCGTATTTACCCTGTGAGTTATTTGTTTGAGAGGCGTTAGTTTTTTGTTATAAACATGTCTCAAAGTTATTTATTAAATTGGCTTAACAGGATAACAGGTATTTAAATAAAATAGATATAAGTAAGCAGATAATGGACGAAACGAACCTTTAAATGCATACGAATTGGGAATTTGTATTTCACGTGCAGTTGTTGCGTGACTGCAAGTCTTTAGCCATTACTTTACGTACGACGGTAAATGATTACTTTGCTCTTATTATCCCATTTATTGCCATTTACCTCATTGGCTTTGACTTGTGCCGTAAAGAAAATTGGTCCGTCTAAACTCTTAATGGCGCCCAAACACACGTCTGTTCCATGTTGGCGTGAGGCGCCGGCGGCCAATACAAATTAATACTTAATACACACTCGGTTAAAATTACAGGCTTTTGGTATTCATAGTTTCGCGGCAGTTTACTGAAATATGATAAATTGTTATTTAACATCAGTTTAGACTCTTACGCGTTTCTAATCGTTAAAATATGTACAAATTCCCTCACCTCACGTTTGAAACATTGTAAATTTAAATATTATTCTTATTTGCTATCTCATAACAGGTTTGATGTAACAAAATAAAGCTTAAGTAGGTGTTATGGCAATAAAAACACAGCGCATGTTTCGCTTATCGTATTATCAAACATGGAACTGCGGCGAAGTATCCCAGCGAGCTGGTTGCTCGTATTGTGCAACGTCGGAACTGCATATCTCTGTGGTTCTAATCTGGGGCCACTTCTCGAGGCACTCGTAGCTTCCGCCCGCCCCCTCGCCCCAGCGCTATC
>DWIE01001711.1:0-10210 GCA_018248235.1 Choaspes benjaminii
GATTTCCCCACGTATAAAAAGAAAAAAATGGTAGTTGCTAGGTATTAATCATTTTATAGGCTTTTGCTCTTGCAATATTGCTTTTACAATATGTGGCTTACATAAACTCAACAACAATAAGTTAATTGCAATTTATGACTTGCCAAAAGGCATCAAAATGTTAAATATATATTTTCTATGTTGTTATTATACGCATATACATCACACATAGTTATCACACCCTTACACCGCAACATGAGTATTGCGCACAATATTTTACGGCATACATAGGCGTGACGGTGGTACCGACCCAGTGTAAAAAATAATAAATACATTATTAATATCTGGAGGAAACTGTAATAACATTATAATAAAAACTAGAGGGCGCCCAATGATCGAAATTCGACCATTTTGTATAAAGACAAAAGAGTATACATATTAGTTAAGTATGGGTACACACGCAGTAGTGTGTGTAATGTTTTTTTGCACAGTTAAATGTATTTATAATGCATATTATACAAAAATATAAGGTCCTTACACTTCCTCTCCATATAAACTTTAACTAGGACAAATTTCACACCCCTATGTATGCATAATTATTTTAAAAAGGGTTACTAAGTTTTCGCATCGCGTATTAATATATAGATATAAATTCAAACTTAAATGTTTGGGGTGCAAATTAGATGGCTGTACTAAGTGGACGGGGTGTCGTTTGTCAATTCATTCTGCAAACAGAATTTAGAATTACCTTTTAGTCAGCTGTTATAGTGTCACATTAAATCCGAAAGCAAAGCTGGGGTTGTCTTTTCGGTAATGGCGGTTATTTTGTCACATTCGTGTCGCATAAACGTGACGGAGCGTACACAATAACGCGGGCCATGCGGTAATGGCCGACGACTCTGATTTATACTCATTTCTTTTATGTGCCAACGTAATGGTTTTCTTTATAGAATGTTTCTTTTAGGGCAGTCGCAAGTCGACAGCGCGAACAGATTTGTTTCAGGAGAGCAACGATCCATTCAGATTTCGTTATACACGAACGTTAATATCGGGTTTATGAGGTCGCGCGGTTGGTGGTGAATGACATCAGGGGAATATTAAAACGATGTCCTGTATCGTGTGGCTTTAATGAACGTGGTAGTGCAGCAAAAGAAAAACGGTTGTTCATCGTACAATACTTTATATTTGTATTATGTGAGAAGCTGTTGTTTTAATGTACTTTATTCAGACTTTCGGTCTTGACGTTACTGATATATATATATGATAGATATATGATAGAACAATGTTTTTATTTGTTTACATGTAAATTTAACAGTAACTGTTCAGCCGGATGCATTTTTCTTAAGTAGTTTAAATAAGGCTGTAAATACGGTTAAGTTTACCTATTTTTATTGTTAGACGGTCTTTTGCTGTAAGCATTATTGCGCGTTAAAAATATGATGACCTAATTTTTATAAGTCATAAATTTTTATTTCGTCACATTGAATTATAAGTTATGAAATACCTCATAAAATTTTGGAGGTCTTTGAAATGAATCTTTTAACTCACTGTCATAAACACAGGCTATATTATACGTTGTCATACGAAGGAGTTATAAAACGCAGGCACAGTAATTCGTGTTTTAATAACTTTATATGCCAAATTATGTTTATGCTCAGCTTTGTTTACTCTTATATGTACTCGTATATACCATATAACCCTAGGGCTATATGCGGCTTTAATAACATTATAAGGTCATCGGTGGTTCAATATTACACACTTATTTCTGCTGTGAAATAGCTCTTAGTTGTGTTTCAGCTTGAAGGGTGTGGCAGCCGGCACGCACTGTATATATGAGGCGACCATCTTGGCCTTCAAGAGTAGTAACAACGCACTTGTGATCAACTTCGAATAGGACAATAGGTCTGTATTGAGTCGGTTATCGTGTGCTGCAGTTGTCATTTAACATCGGGTGAACGTGGACACGTACTCACATTTTTTTTAATACTTTAAAATCTCAAAATTATGTTGCTCTTTATAGAAATCAAATGTCGCGGTCCTATAGCGGCAAATTCGTTAAAATGAATTTAAATGCAGATGAGATTCAGGACGAGGGAGCCTGAGGCAGAGGCGAATCGTGTAGATCAATTATGCATGAACAATCACGATCTGTTACAATCGTAAGATAAACAAACCTCTAAGGCTGTTTAATTAACATTTAAGCTGCTATTGTACAGCTTCTGATTGGGTTAGGTGATTAGTCTTACTCGCGGTTAGAATTGCAGCATTAATTTGAAAATTACATTGGAATTGATATAATTGCGTAGGACTACAATTTTCTTATATTAATAGGGTAATAAGACCGTAATATCCTGTCACACTTCGAAGAGACGCCCATTTTGATACTAGGTACGTCAGTAAATATACTTATTTGATTTTTTATTAGGTAAATGTATTTTCGTGCATTTCTAGTTTTATTTAACGAAGGAAAAAATAGTGTTCATTCTTCTTGCACAATGAAACAGATTTACAACGTTATCAAATATAATTAAAAACATCAATTTGATGAGATGACGGATTTAGTATCTCTTTTGTCTAATGAGACATAAGTACGTACCTAACACAATACGCATGTTAAAAGAACAATTATCAAAATGTAGATAAAAAAACAAGTTCATGTTTATACTTTATTTAGTATGGTACATTTACTGCATATGTTCGGAAGTATATTATGTGATGCAACATACGTGAAGTGTATGATGTGAGCCACATATTTTTACAGCCTTTGATTGGCCGCCGCGTAAACCAGTAGCAGCTCCCACGTGCTCGGTTGCATGTGTGTGTGCTCGCATACACATGTAAACGTTGTCTGTGTGCGTGTGCTACTGTGTTGGCCCTCCCTCGCTTTAATTTGAAGGGGAGGGCCGGAGTGAGAAGTGATAATTCTTAGGTATTTTACATAACGATCGTTCCAAGAGTTTGGACTCGTAGTGGGTTGGTTTGCGATGTTCTTCATAGTAGAAGCTTGCTGATTGCTTGTGTGGTTGTAACATATAATTTGCGAGATATACGAACTATGTCATAGCGACATTAAATGCAAAATGAGTTTCGCGTTTGGTTAGATAAATGAAAGTTGCTTAAACAAAAATAAGGTAAAATAAAACTATCTCTCTATAACTAATCGATTCGTCCTTCTCTTACAGTAATATATAACAATAAATTTGATTTTTATAGAATTACTATTACTAATCTTTCAAATTATCACTTTTTCAAAGAAACTGTCTCACTTAATCAGGAGCTTCTCTGCTATAGACCAACAAATTCTCCACCTTCGTGGATACATATTTCAGCTAAGTTATTACTCACTTATTAGTTTGGTGCAGTGAGTAGAGCAACCAATCAAGCCTATCTCAGTAAAGCTCAGTGCAGCACTGCGCCGGGGGCTACAGCTCAGGCGATATATCAGCTACACTCACAGATATTGCGCGCCCGAACAGAGACCGCCATAGAGACTGCATACTGCGTTCATTAATTCTCATTTTTATTAACCAGTGATTGATCATGCTATGTGAAGTTGGAATTGCTTCTTAGGGACTAGATTGTATAGCAAATATAAGGATTGAATGACTAAGGTATCTTATTTAAAACCTTTTCATTCGGGTTCAATTTTAGATTATAAACAGATCTAAAGTTATATGAAGTGCCAGAATATAAGTGATACTAGTAGGATATGTATAAAATATATGACGTCGTTACTTATATGTATTTCAATTAATCACGTACCAGATACCCAAAGAGACCATACATTCCGATAATACTTCATAACCATCCAATTTATATTCAGAATACTGTATTTTGCCCCAATAAAGGCTGATATCAACCATTTGTTTCACACGAATCAATTTATGAAGTTATTTTCCACCAGCATTTTGTATATTTGTTGTAATTTAATAAACGTATCTTCAAATTATATAATAACACATGCGACTCCACCGCGGGTCCTGTCCGAGGCGCCGCGCATACCGTTCCTGTGGGAACGCGCGAGACATAAACTGTTTCGTTATTTCTGCTTACTCGCTCATTTGTATATTATAATTTGGCCCGGGTTAGCGCGGCCGGCTTGAATTTAAATTGTTATATTATTATCCTGATTATGTACCACGCCTATGCATATAACTCGTGAAAATATGCAACCATTTCCACAACTATAATTTGTGAGCCGTTTTTAGCTCAGCGCAATATAGTAAACGCTACAAGATAATAGCCGTTCATTAGTAAAGATTTATTCATAAATAACTGAACACGGTAATTATAACAACGTGATTCAGCTCATATTTGAGATTCTACGCTTGAAATTTAAAGGACAAGCCAACAATCACATTCCATCCCTCTCACTATTCAGCGATGGTTATCTACGTGAAAGAGAGGGACGTATTATTGTTCGTAAAAATGTCAAATAGAATGATAAACATAAAATTTCGTGTTGAAATACACGAGGGCTGAGCACGCGCTTAACAATATGATTGTAATATTTTTATTCAAATGCGTTTGATCGTACGCCCGTTTTATATATGGATGCATTTTTATGATGCATGGTTAGGTATCGGTATAAAGGGTCCTTAATTTACTGTGGAGGTCTGTAATCGTTTTGTGCGTTGTGCCGGTGGTTATTCCCAGTTGATTGTCCGGCTTGCGGTGGGGATTGGTTCGAAATAATTTTAATTACGTTGTAATTATAGAGCAATTGTAATGAAGACCGCACGTGCTATTTGATTTATGTGTTTGCGACAATACTTTATTGCATCCAACGAAGACTTCCATAGGTTCGCGGCCACGTTTATAAAAGTAATAATAAAATAATTTATCTTCTGTAGGTATATATAAAAGGATAACAGACTTACTGACCAATCAGCACATACCCCAAACTGCTGGGGCTAGGACCGTGGAAATTTGTATGTGACTAATGAAGGATTTTCGGATACTCATTCCCTAAGGTGACGAGAACAAAGCCATGGGCAATATAAGTCTAATATGAGCGAATAATAGTTAACTAAATCGATTTATAAATAGTATTATTTAGGTACCCCCTTAAACATTATTAAATTGTATTTTAAATTTAAACTTAACTCATATTTTTTTAAATTAAACTTAAGTCACCTTTAAAAAAATTAAACTTAACTCATATTTTTTTCAAATTCAACTTCAGGGTCCACGAAAGGAGCATTTTTGCACAAAATTGAACTGTACAAAATCGCAATCGGCGCTAACAAGCGAACAATTGCCCTTTTGAGGAATTCCAAGAAAGCTGAATGCGTCGGGGCTTCATGCTGACTCGACAAGATCGCTCATGGAAGCGGAGCAAGAGTTTAAAACTTTTGAGCAAAATTAAATTATTATTGTAAAAATCTAAAGTAAATGTTGCAACAAATAGATTTTCTACGATATAAGATGCATAAGATTTTTGATATGAAGTAGCTACGGGTTTGTAGTATACCTGTTGCAGCCCATGACATCTGTAATCACAGATGTGGTGCTACTCTTGAGGACATGATCGAACGCCCCGTATTCTGCGTACGCTGTATATCACACCCTTACACCAAAACACAAGTAGTGCGAACACTACTGTTTCACGGCACAAATAGTTGTGACGGTGGTACCATTGTACCATGCGTTTAATACCTACATATTTAAAACAGAAAATATGTTAAGATAGGGTAGATACATTATCAACGACAATTCGTTAGTAAACTTGCACAAAAAAAACAAAATACCTCTGAAATGATTCGTTAAACACAAACTGAGTGTGAATTTAAATAAAACACATTTAATTTTTTCTGCATAAAGTAATATCTATGTCTATTTTCGAGTTCTCTAGGATAAATTTCATAACGACTTGTACAAACGCAATTAAGCGGAAGAAGCGCTGAATTCACATTGTCCAAATTCCGAGAAAGCTCCAAGCGGGGACTCACGCTGACTGGGCAAGCTCGCTCATGAAAACCGAACAATGCCACAAAGCGTTATAATAAACCGTATTAGATCCGATCATAAAGGCAGTGACACAATAACTTGATAAATATTGGTGCAAGGTGTTAGACTGGCCTTTTGTATTCTTAGTTTCTCTTTCTCGTGTAGATACATGTGTGTCTAATTGTAGTAGCGTTTAGGTTAGGCGTCTTTATTATTCTGGTATATCCAGTACTACATTTGTAGAATTTGACCTGACTACTTCAAGAGGATAGTAATGTTTTAAGAGTGTATGTATGAATGTTTACGAATGTATGTACAAATATTGGTGCAAGGTTTTAGATTGGCATTTTGTATTCTTTGTTTCTCCTTCTTGTGCTCATTTTGTCTAATTTATTAGCGTTTATGTTAGGATTTTTTTAATATTTGTATTTCAAGTTCTTTAACTATATAATTTTACCCGTCTGCTTCAGAACGAGTGTTTGCGTGTATGTATATGTATATGTATATATTGTATTATGTGTTTATTATTTTTAATTTCTCTGGCACACTTTGTTGCCAAAGTCATGGGTATATGAGGTGAATTTTGTTTCATTTTTGTTGCGCAAGTAGCGTAGAAATTACACTCAAGTTTTTTATATTTTATCGTATATTTGTAAAATAAAAAATCGCAAATTTTTATTTCATTTTAAATGGAGATACAAATGGTTGTAAATGTGATAGCTAAGTTCCAACATAGGTATTTGTTATTATTTATTTTTCTTGCTTGTCTTAAAATTGAATCTCATACAGGTAAACTCAATTTGTAACTTAAAGAGATATTTTGTATTCATTGTGAATAGAACGAAATTAGCGGTCATTAGCGATCGATTGCCTTTACCACGTCGCAGTAAATTTTAATTGCTAGTTTAAAAACATACGAATGCAGCATCTTTATAGTCACCATTTGAACTTCAGTCCAATAGTTCATGTGTGGATATTAAAAGTGAAGCTCGGATCTCGCTGTTTGGTGGAAACGAACTAACTTCACATCAACAATAATATTGTTCGCTATCCATTACCGTGTTTCAACAGTTTTAGAATCTGCATTCCGTACAAAAGAAGCGAATAGTTGCGTTGTTGTTTTAAACTCGGTATAACTCGCAGCGTTGCCGTAAGTTACTATGTTGCTTACAATCGAGTAACAATTTCATTTTATAGTATTACCGATGTTCATTCGTTTGTGGAATTTTGCATAATTAACTTGGAAGTGGCAGTTTTTGCGGTGATCATTAACTTGCATTCTGTGCGATGTTTACGACGCGAACTGCAGGATATATTGTTGTAATGAGATGAAATAAAAAATGGAGATGCATGCTTCGTAATTATGAGTAATTGTGTGAAGTTCTATAAATATTAAAAGAGCTTTTAACGTATGAATGTCAGAATAGTATTCATGACTTATTTAATGACGTATTACGATAATCCTTATTCTATCTGTACATCACATAAACAACTATAATACGTAAGTTTCTGATCCTTGTCAACTAGATGTGTGTGGTTGGATGTATATAGGAAGCCTAGATAGGAACTTCCCTCATAATTATAAAGACTGGAATTTACGCGTATGCTAGCCGGAACATGAAATCTTTCGTTCATTATTTATTCTCTAAGACTAGAAGAGACACGGATATTTATTTAAATTCAATGTCTCGATTCTTTTTACTTTAAACATAACTCACGCCTGTATTTACTCGTAGGTGTAGGCAGAGGTGAACATCATCAACGGTTCGCCAGTTATGTTTAGGTCCCATGTCATAGGTGGCGAGCCTATTGCCATTAACCGGGCACTCACTGAGATTTTTATTGTCAGAAAATACCGAATAGCACTTTATCCGAGAATCGACCCCAGGACCCCGCGTTCGACAGTCACACTTGCGACCACTGAGCTAACGAGAGTCGCTTCTTTGTTAATTTTATTTAATCTCAAATAATACAATTACATACCTATAGGTGCAGTTGTAGCTTGAGTTTTACACGATATCCATGCGACACCTGCTATTTATTATGCATATTTTCAAATATAACAATACGCATGCAAGTATCTCAACAACTGCTCTATTTATAATTCTTTGTAATTTTCCTTCTGTTAGTTTAATTAAAAAAACTACTTTTCCACCAGTTTAAGATGGATTAATCCAATTTCCAGCTGCCCTTTTACTTTTCACGGCTTCGTTTCCCATGTGCTAATGGAAAAGCTATTTACGAGCCGGTCGCCTCCTACGTTCCCTTTCACTCTTAATTAATGAGTCGCGTGTTGACTCAGAACTTTTAAAACAAGCCGTAGCGCAATCTCCTCGTTCGGAAGTGACGCATCTTCGTTGTATTTGTGTTAACTTATGTTGTATCCATTCATAATGTTACCTCTACTTTGCTGGGGGCTAGCAAGCTTGAGATTATATTTGTTAATAATAATAAAATAATAATATATTTGTGACGACCTCCGTGGCGCAGACGGTTTTGAGCCGCTTTGCGAAACGACAGGTCGCGGGTTCGATTCTCGCGGCGAGACGATTTTTTCTAATTAACCTTACGGGTGGTAGAACATGAATATGTTCGACTGGGTAGGTACCACCGTCACACCTATTTGTACTGTGAAACAGTTCTCTTCGCACGATTTGTGTTTCGGGTTAAGGGTGTGATAGCTAGCATACGGAGAATACGAGGCGTTCGATCTATGTCCTCAAGGGTAGCCCCGCATCTGTGATTACAGATGTCATGGGCTGCAGTAGTTACTTACCAGCAGGTAGACTAAAAGCCTGTGTGCTACTTTATACCATAAAAAAATACTTTCATCGCCGCATATTTTACCTATTTTGAATTCAACGGGTACTCATCGTGTACTTCTTTTTTTTACCACAAAAAGTAGTTTGGTAACAAATGAAAGTGGATAGAGTATTTCGGTGTAAGTTTGTGATAGCCACATCTTTTAATTGTTAGGAAAATTTGTTATAAAAACGGATCCCTCATTATTCTGACTAACGAAATAAATTAAAAGGAAATAGTAACATTATTTTAATATGATATTTGAAATGCCGCCTTTACATTATCACTTAGTTTTGGTATAAGAAAGAATAAGAATAATAAGAAGTTTATGGTATAAGAGTAAATTTACGCACGCAACGATTTTGACGTAAAACGACACGTTGTGTGTATTCATGTCTATTTGTTGGAATTCCAAATTCCATAGGTACATCAATTATTGTTTGTCAACGTTACGCTTTTTCTCGGAAACTTAACCGCGGCTTACGACGAAGAGTTGACGGCAGATGACTACATGAATGTAATCGTACGTTTTCTAATTAAAATTACACGTATTAGCGGTGCTGCCATCTTGCGGTTAATTACTCCAAATAGGCGGGTTTGACGAAACATTGTGCTATTGCGCAATTTATAGTTAAAACGTTGGTTATTAATTTGAACGACAAATTTTATTCAAAGATTAAAATTTATTGCTGATTGTGTTATAGTTGGTATTGAAAGTACATGTTGATAAGTTCAATTTGAAATTTGACGTGTGTAATGTGGCAACCCTGTGTATACTAAAGCTATGGTCGGTAATTATTTCGTGAAGTATAATGCCAGGTCAGGGGTCAAACTAGTATTGGTGTGATTCATAAATAAACTTTTGAAGAACATTCGTCAATACTATGAGTCACTTAGAGATCCGCTTGGACTAATTTTTATAAGCTGTATAACCTGCAACCCAAAGATTTTATCTCCGTGGGAAAGATTAAATAGCTTATGGCGCACGACAGTCGTTCTGTTCGTTAAATTAATAAAGCAAGTCTACTTGGGGTTTACGTAAATTTAACGGTTAATTAACCTGCAAGCGTTAACTGTCATGTCCAACGTTTTAGTTCAGGGATTAATAGAACGTGTATATTATTACAGGGACATACATGTACGAGGTTACTGCTAGGTGTTGATTGAAAGACAATGAAAATAATATTGGTCTTATATTATTAAGTTAGGTTCAGAAACTAGAGTATTTGTCACCTATCACTTGGTTGTCCTCAAATAGGTGTAGTAAGTAAGTAACCTGTGTTTTTAAACTTTTTATATTAGTGTGATTTGTACATAACTTTGCAAACAGTCTTGTCAGTCGGTCTTACTGTCGATAACCTAACGGGTGGTGGAACATGAATATTCGACTGGCTCGGTATCAGCGTCACACCTATTTGTGCCGTGAAACAGTAGTGTTCGCACTACTTGCGTTTCGGTGTAAGGGTGTGATAGCCAGCAT
>DWIE01001712.1:0-10209 GCA_018248235.1 Choaspes benjaminii
TATCACCAATATTTTAATATTATCGTCTTAAAATTAACAAACAAAAAAGATAGGCTATATAGAAATACGCAAAAGCCGTAATATATTTAATAAAAAAATCGTATAATGTCAACGTCAAATAAAAATGTCATCTAATGTTAATTATGTATCGAAGTAAATCAACAATTTGAATTTTGCGGCTTTTTCAAACAATTTGGACTTTTAATATAATTTGAATTAAAGAACTATATACTGTTTATATTATAAAGTTTTGTGTGTAGATTACAACAAATTTTAAAAATGCATTGTTTACGATCTCTTATGGTTCAGTTGCGGTATTTACCAAGACACAATGCTCGTTTACGAAACCTCCCGATAAGGAACCAATATATAGCGCAGACTAGATTTTTCACGTCTTTAGAACAATCAGAAGAAGATATAGAGAGAATAATTCAAGAAGTGAGTAAAGGTGATCCAGAGGTTGAAAAGAAATTAAGGATATTGATGCTAGAAGTAGAAGTGATGCGGCAAGATGGCCGCAATGCTCCAAGCACATTAAAAAAAGACCATTGGGAGCAACTTCTTGAGCTGAGTAGTAGAAACCGGAGGTCCAGTTACCTTTTATTCCTTTGGAAAAATGAGATGTCTAAGCAGAATAGAAAAGCAAAGCAGGAGACTAAAAGACTAGAATATGAAAACACTGCAGAGGAAGATGTTCGAGAATATCCTGATGATTTGCTATACGGTTTAAAACACCAGTCTTTGCTTTTGCGCATTCGAGATCAATCTATAAACAATTTTGATAATTATAGGGCAATCAGGTCAATGAGATATGGTCAACCTTTGGTCCTGGATTGTTCATATGAAGATCATATGGTACGAAGAGAAATAACAAATGCTGCCGTACAGGCAACATTGGTATTTGGTGATAACAGACTACACAAAGATCCGTTTAATATCTATATGTGTAATGTCAAGCAAAAAGGACAATTTGTAAAACAACTACAAAAAAATATCCCCTTAATTGACGAGCCTTGGTGCCCTTTAAATATTCATAAAGAAAGTTACTTAGATTTATTTCCTAAAGAAAAGTTAGTGTATCTCACTCCACACTGTCGAGAAGAATTAACAACATTTGATTGTGATGCTGTATATATTATTGGGTGTATTGTTGATAAGATGAACAATGAACCTGTGTCATTAGCTAAAGCTAAACGGGAAGGTCTTAAGATGGCTAAATTGCCTTTGGACAGATATTTAGAATGGGGTCCAGGGGCAAATAAGAGTTTGAATGTTAACCATATGGTACCCATTCTTTTAGATTTAAGAGCAACTGGAGATTGGGATTACGCGCTTCGGCATATACCAAGAAGAAAGCTGATGATAACAAAGATTCAAGCAATGCAAAAGAAACTTAGTGACCCTCTGTTAAAAAATGAAATTGCAAAAAATTTCAGGAAATATCGTAATATAATTCCAAATATTATGAAAGATAAAAAGACTAAATCAAAGAGATCTCTGTATGATGATGATAATATATAAAACAAAGGATCAAGTATAGTTTTATTTATTTAATCTGTCACTTCTTATTTTGCAACCAGTAACTTAATATTATTATGATAATTTATATTGAAAGAGTGAATTGATTTCAAAGTAAATACAAGTGTAAATTACTTTTTTAAACAACTTAAATATCAATGAAAACCACTTAGGAATATTACATAATATATTTTCAGCTCTGTACTTAAATATTCATTATCTACTAGCTATACTATAAATTACATAATCTATAGTAGACTTTGCTATAAAAGATACACTATTGCACATATTTTTCTCATGTACAATGTGCTTTGCACACTTATTGATCATTATAATGTTGGTCTTTAACATCAATTTGACCTTTACCATTATTCACAAGATCTTTGTCTTAAAACTAAATTTGTGGTGGTGTAATTTATTTATAATGAAACTGCAAGTAACACCTGGTTACATACTAGTACTCATAATTTGGAATTTCAATCATAAAAGATACAATTCATACTAATTACAGTAATATTCTTATATTTCATTTGACATTTTATTATTATTATCATTCATGTGTATTTTAAAATTGACAGAAATAATTTCCAAGTACAGATAAAAATATAAAAGTTAAGTTAAAGTAATAGTAATGTAACTACAGAGCCTAAACGATTAATTTAAGAGATATATTTGAACCGCACTTTAATTAAAATTTCAACTAATGACTTCATTTGTAAATCGTTTATTTTAGTATAACAAATGTTATTAACATGGGAACAAGTCGGGCGAGTGTACAGACCCCGTCGCTCACCCCTTAACATATATTTAAGGCAAGATGTTTATATAGAAAAGGAAAGCATACCTTTACTTATGTACGCACATTACACTTTTTGGTCAGAAAAAAAAATACGATCCTCAAATCATAATACACTTTTTCACAAAAAAAAATTCATTAAAAACTTATTGATGTGCGCCATTATTAATGATACAGATAAAATAAAAAAATACAGTGTCAGAGTTTCCTAATTCGCTAAAAGAAATCTAGAAAATCATTAAGTTCATAAGGAAGATTATATAAGAGTATTTTAAAAAATTTAATTTAACACTTCAAAATGGTTTGTACTATTTTCCATATATCCCTCAATTTAGTGTAGGTACTTATATGCATTCGTAAATTAATGTTATTTGTGTAAATGGATTGAAACATTTAAACAGTATATTTAATATCGAGGAAGAGAGTTGTTTAATATACAAAATAGTCTAATATATTTTACATATAGAATATGCAATGGAAAACATTTTGTAAACATTAAACCCTTTCTGTACTATGTCGTTGGCTGAGGCAAATTCCGCATATCCACATCTGCTACGGTAGTATTTTCTGAACGTTGTTTTATTGTAGCCAATATTTCTTGTAGATTTGATGGAAGCGCGATATCCGAAAGCGGCACTATGGGCGGTGACGGAGTCATTGGTCGTGAAGGGGAGTAGGCTTCATTCTCTCCTATAGACGAATCAGCCTGTGCCATTTTAAGTATTTGTTGCTTCTGTTCTTCAATTTGCCGGTTAAGTTCCTCCATCTTAGATTTAAGCATATTGGTGCCTGGGGGCCCCGCGGCCGCGGGCGCGCCCGCGCTGCTCGTCGACGAACGCGGGCTGTACGCTTCGTCCTCTTCCGTAGAAACAAGCGTGGTCGCAATTTTGCTTTTAACAGAACTGGTGAGCGATGGTGAAGGGTAGGTTGGAATGGGCAGCACACGCCGTCGGGGAGACGGTGTCACCGTGGAAGTACTCTTCTTACCCACCAGAGGCGGTGTGTACGACCGCTTTCGCGACTGCCGGGCCACCTGTTACAGGAAAGTATAGAATGAATTTAATTGTTTTATATAGCAATATTAACAGTCAATAATTTGTGTTAAATAGGACACATCATGTAATAAATTTGATTGCTGTTACAACCATTTTTGCAGGTTAATATTATTTACAAATACCTCTCAATCATTTTTATGCAAATTGCAATTGCAATGAATTTTTACGAAAGATTGAATGATTCCAACCACGCTTGCGTATCAATAAAACTGATTACTTGTTATAGAACATTTTTTTAAAATTGTTATATCAGCATAAATAAATGTAATGGTCGGTATGAATACGTACGAAGCTGAAATATTTTGCGATAATTGTATGTGGATTTTATCAGTATGTTTATGCATTATTTTACCATGTAAGTACTAAACAAGAGAAAAAGAGTACACCTACAACTGCCCCTACGTTTTAAGGGTGATGGAAAAATGTAATACAATGTCATGCATATACGATGGATTCTTTTTACTATGAATATCGGCACTTGCAGGAAAACCTTTTGCGTGTCATTTTTAGCAAATATCAGAGCGCATCAAAATATACAAATGAACGTTTCGTTTAGTGTGGTAATTTTGACAAATAAAGAAGAGGTTAGAAGACAAACCAGGGTCGAATTGCAACGCAATGAATAGCCGGATTGTTGTGTGTTATGATTGTTATTATAGAATTTAATTTTTTGTAAAAACGGAGTCACGTTTTCCCTGCCAGTGTCGATATGTTCAAATGGATATTTATAGCAATGCAGATATAAGGAACGAATCGTTTCGTGGTTATGAAAGTAATATAGTCATTATTATTTATCTTTCAATGTCTGGGGTAATAGGACTGTGAGTGCTGATGTAAGAACCTCTACTTGAACAGCAGGCAAGGCAATAGGAAATGATAAAAAAATATCTAAGCATTACAGGATTCGTTGCTCTACTATGCTTAAGGTATAATCAAATGCAAAAGTCGTAAGGAAACTGAAGTAGTCATGAAAAGGAGTCTCCTTACATTAAGTAACTTGTACATTAGAAGAGATCACTTTATTTAAAAAAGCCAACAATAAATGATAGAAGTTATCTTATAGACAAACAATAGAGATTTTTCATGATACTATTACACACAAAAGCGAATATAAATCAATCAGTCAACAACAATCATTGATTTGTCACGATTTATTTCCTTGACATATTTTTATTCATATTGCGCCGCCTCTGGCGTCAACTGACCTTCGCTGGGATAATATTTTTAGGAATTTGGGAAGCTGTGCGTTTTTTTCTTTGTCTTATAATAATGGCGACAAGTAAATGTGTTTTCGCTTCGCCGAGGCCGGGTCCGTCGAACGGCAGCAGCACCGCCGGCAACAGCGTGTTCGCCGGCAGCGGCACGATGTAGAAGTCCTTCACAGTTGCTGTGTTGGACACCTTAACTACGCCTAATCTATTCCGACTGCTAAGATAACTGTAGAGAGCAAAGTATTGCATCTTCTCCTCGTCGTTCGCAGCATGTAGCCTTAAAACCACAATGTCCTTATTGCTTGCCCGTTTCATTTTACTAATGTAGTCCCAGACTGTGTCGGGGTTTATTCTTCCTACAATATCTAATTCTGTACTGAGATCGTCTTCCAAATCTACGCAGTTTCCTGAAACCTCATGTGCAGCCACATAAAACCTGGCTACATCAACCATATTAATGCAACCATTCCAAACGGTTGCAGTTGAGTTTTCTACTGTACTAGTTGGTTCTTGGTCGCTTTCAGCTTCTGATACTTTGTCCTGTTTGGGAGTGAATTCTGGAGCAGGCAATATTACACTTGTATCTATTGTGAATGTCTTCGACTCGTCGAAATTGGTGTTTCCAAACTCAGTGGTCTCGTTTTTGAAACTTTCCTCGTAGACATCCTCCCGCGACTTCCTCAAGTCTTCTTCAGAAATCGCTGATGTTATCATCGGCTCGTGAGGATCATATTCCGGGTGCACCTCCTTTAACGTTGCAGATTTTGGCCTCTCCACTGATTCTGAATCTGTTGAATCATTTTTATTTTTAGTATTATCCTGTGATCTGGAGCGATGTTTTGATTTGTCTTCTGTTGGTGTCCGGTTTACAGAACGCGACCGTCTTCGTTTCGCACTGTCTTTAGACTGGGAGCGTCGTTTGGAGCGCTCGCTGGAGCGGGAGCGCTCCCGCGTGCGCGATGTAGATCTGGAACGATCTTTGGAGCTTGTTTTCGTCTTCACTTTCGACCTTGATCTACGCCTGGAGCGATCTCGAGACACCGACTTTTCCTTTGAAGATTCTTTCTTGGGTCTGTCTTTGGAGTCTGAGCGTGATCTAGTGGATTTCTTGGCTCTTCGCGTCGAACGATATTCTTTGTCTTTCATTTCAGATCTTCTGGAAGATCGAGATTTCCGACTCTCTCGATCTCTTTTAGACTCCCGTTTCTTTGAGTGACGAAAAGCGTCTTTTTCTTTGCTTTTACTAGACTTCTTTTTCACCTTTTCCAGTTTGGTGCTGACCACCTGAGGCGTCTCTATCGGGGCGGTATTCGGTAGATCTTCCACAACTGCATCGTTTAGAGCAGTGACCACATCTTCCACAGGCACATTTGGATCTAACTCTGTCGACACCGACTCCTTATTTTGCATAACCTCTTCTCCTTTATGTGTTTTAAGGACATAGGTTTTGTTTGCAGCTAATAAGTCCAACTCTGATTTCTTGATTAATTCCAACTGATGCTTAGCTTCCTTATCCCGCCACTGTGCTAACTCTTGGCTTGCTAGTTCTTCTGGAGAGAGTCGTACCAGTTGTTTTGGTGTTATAGAGCCGTCGCATATCTTTTGCCAGAGTGTTAGATTTTTCCGATCTTTAATGTTGAACATAAGAGACCTGTATTTAGCCTTGTATTTCATTCCGACGTCTCTACTAAACAGTTCGTGTAGCTCAGATTCTGTGTCGTACGCAAACTGTTGAATGTCCTCTTCGGTGAACCTAGGTCCGTCCGTTTCGGCCATGCGCGATATCATTTGTTCCTGCAACGCTTTTCTCACATTGTCTCTGATTGGTTCTACGGAACTCATTCTGGACCTACCTTCGTGCGAATCTTTCCTGCGCGACGTCGAAGGCGATGCTGCAGGCGCCTTCTCACTGGATATTTGGGACCTATTCGGTGTTGATCTTGACCTTTTAGGTTCACTCACAACTTTGCTAGTAGTAGGTTTTGGGATGTCAGTCAATTTTATTGTCTGTAATTTTGGAGTCAAAGGAGTTCTCGGTCGCGGAGATAATTTCACATCCCCCTTTGGCGACACCAGTGGTTTTATTACTTTTTCTTTAATTTCAGAATGACTTTTTGCTTGAGCGACTGATTCATTTGATTTTCTAGGTATTCTGGTAAAATTTAGAGTGGTCTGTATTTTGTTTGATTCAGCTGCCGACTTCTTCCGAGCGAGATTTGGTTTGATGGTGCTCAATGTGCCTGGTCGCACGACCTCAAACGTTGGGTTCTTTTGCAACCATGACTTTAAGTTATCTGCAGTAGGAGCATTTGGCCCGGCCAGAAGCCTACCGGTCTTACGTTCATACACAATAACCCTAGACTCCGAATTTGGTCTTTCATTAACTTTTCCAGTGGGACTGTCGAGTTTCGATGGCGGCACTTGACTGCCTAGTGAATCCTGGGCATGTTTCAAAATGCATGCATCACTGCAATAAATGCTACTTGCCCGGGCAGACTTCTTGCAAACTATACATGTAGTCTTTGACCCTGATTCTTTTGAGGGTGTTGCTGGCACTACATCTACTTCCATTTGACTGGCACAAGGTGTTACTGGCAGTGTCTTATTCAAAGTCTTAGTCTTTTCTTTCTTAATACAAGAAGGGCACCTCCACTCTATGCCCTGCTCTTCCATCTGTTGGCCCATAGCCTTGGTGATGTTGACACACTTCCCATGGAACCAGTCTTCACAACTATCACAGCATATCATGAACCGATTGTTGTGTGGCTGCTTGCAAATACACCACAACCTATTCGGATCATCCTCAGAATTCCAGTTCTCTTGGGATTCCGCTGTTGTTTTCTCAACAGACACTTGCTCTTGCTTTTTACTAGCTAATTTCTTGTTACTGTATGTTTTAGATACCGGCTGCACAACAGGATCCGGAGTGGGAGAAGGAGTAGATACGGTTGCTGTTAATATTGAAGAATTATCAACAGCACTTACTGGATCTTGGTTCTTTCGCTTTGACGCCCTAGTGGCGGGGGCTTCGATTGGCGGCAGTGTGATAACCCGACCATCACGACGCACTATTTCTATAGGGTCTTTGCGCATTATAACGCTTTTACCTGATCTAGTTGGTGTTTGAGAATAAAGACTTGGAGATGACTGAGGTTGATGCGGCATAAGAATTTCCTGTTGTTGCTGCTGTTGTTGTGGATATGAGGCTATTTGAGTTTTACCAGGGGTGGCGTCAACCTTACCCAATACCTGTTTGTCAATGACTTCCTGTAAATTCTCCGAACTTTCCACCAATTGCGCTACATGCATTAACAAATCCTCTGTCAACCCATCTTCTTCAGGTTGTAAGCCGCCCAGCAAATCTAATGTGGGGGACAGTGGTCCAGCCAACCCTGGACTGTTAATAACATTTGCAGTAGAAATGCTTGGTTGTGGTTTGATTTGTTGTGGTGTAGTATCTTGAAGTATCTGAGCTAGACTTACATCATCCAGCTGAGGTATATCAAAAGCTTTACCAGTTTTATCAACTGGAGTGATACTTCTTTCTTTTTGTTTCAGGTAAGTTTTAGTTAGAACTGCATGTTTAATTTTTTCAATACTCTCATGGGATTTAGAATTGTCAAGCTGGAGCTTTTCATCTGCGGCTTCTGCTACTTTAGGAATATTCACAGACTTTTTACTGCTGTTGATAACTTCTTTGTCAATTTTATTTGGTGTTTTATTATCAGTTGAGACCCTTCTGATCACATCAGGAGTAGAAAATAATGACGTCATATCTGATAGCAAAGCAGATACATGCGCTGGTGTCTTTTTTTCTTTTTTTACTACTTTTTGTGATGATTTAACTATAATTTTACTCTGATCATTTGCAGCAAGCACTGCAGGTGCCACCTCTGGAGTATTGTGTAAACTTTCTTTACTTTGTATTATATCCAATTCTGGCTGTGTTCTTTCTATTGTCATGTTCTTTTGTATAATTCTCTCTCTAACATCTTTTTTAGTAGTATTTTTAAGTGGTTTTAATCTTGAAATAATTCTTGGATCCAGTTTTACACTTTTAGGAGGTTGAACATTTTTCAATATACGGGGCTTGGTTTTGGTTTTACGCAATTTAATTGCACTTGGTTTATCCTTAGCCTCTTTGTAATCATAATCTGAGTCTCTATCAGGGGTGCTGTCCTCTGAAGAACAGGTTGATGATGATTCTGTATTTTCTTCATTTCTTGATTCAACATCAGTACTTTTCTCCAATTCGCTGACATGCTTCGATTTAGTCAATATAGGGAATGTTTTCTTTAGAACATCATTAACTTTTAATACAACTGGTGATTCTGTAGGATTTATGACTAGTTTTTTACCTTTAGGTAAAATTTGCTGGTCTATAATAGTAATCTTCTTTGAAGAGGAAACTGGTTTTGGTAAAGGTGTATGTGTAATTTCAATGACAGGATCATCAAATCCCTTGTATGTCTCACTGATTTGGGGTATTGTTGATTTAAGTGAACTTGGTGATTTAAGTGGGGTATAACAATGATCATTGTGGAATCCCACAAGACTGTTTTCTCTAGTTTCGATCCTTAATGACTGCAACATTTCAGCACCACTATCTATAATATTAGGTGAAAGAATAGAAATTTTATTATTTTGTCTGGAATGTCAATGTTTTTTACATACACAAAATCATGGCTGTTACCTCTCAGAAACTCTATTAATATATGTGAAACAAAAATAGATCACATTTTGTTTCAATATAACAATAAGTCCATTGGTTACCGTAGAACTGTTATGGATGCAGATTTCCAAATATTGACCCAATTAAAGAAACACTCTTTAAGTAGCATATAGCACTAGTTATTGTTCAATAGAATTAAAATTGCAACAAGGGCAAGCAAGGCAACCAAATATAACATGTAATGCATAAAATTTTGGTAGAATAAAGTTTTAACAATTTTTGTCATTAATAGTAGTCATCATTGAGCATTTCATATCAGTATTATGGTACACATGGATTCAATTTCAGGGAATGTTATCAGTACATATGTGGTGTCATGTAATCTGAACTTTGTACTACTATATGCATAACTTTAATATTTAAACACACAATTTTTGATGAATGATTTTGATGAAATTTTGTATTTAGGTAGGATTTGACTTTTAAAGTTAATTTATATAGGTGTAATTTCTGAATAAATAATTACCACAAAAATCAATATTTAAGAGAACCTACTAATGCTGTCTCTTGAATCTTTGAAGTACTAACATTGTTGCTATTAATTTCTCTACTACAATATGTATCATATGATTTCAGCACCAAAACAAAAAAGGCGAATGTAGCTTGGTCGCCCAGATATTAATATATTTGAATTTCTGGTTCAACAGAAGTTAATTTAACAACATATATAAATATATACAACATAGATTTAACAGGTGGTAGAACATGATTATGTTTGATTGGGTCGGTAGCACCATCACACCTATTTGTGTGGTGATACACTACTTGTGTTTTGGTTTAAGGGTGTGATATCTAGCATACGCAGAACACAAGGCATTCAATCTGTCCTCAAGAGTAGCACCTCATCTCTGATTACAGATGTCATGGGCTGCAGTAGCTACTTACCATCAGGTAGAC
>DWIE01001713.1:0-10208 GCA_018248235.1 Choaspes benjaminii
GGTCACAAGTTCGTTGCTACTCCGGAGGGAAAACACGACCCATATAAGCTATTCCACAGCAGAAATAAATGTAGTAGTAGTAAACACCTGGATAGATTCGACCACCTATATATTCCGTTATTATTATATATATCGTTCGATATACCGTTCAGAATTTTTTTCACGACTGTAAATTACCAGAGGGGAAAGCAGAGAAACTTATCACGTACGTTTTGCGCAGATTCTTTTTGACACTTCATTTGGTAGACTAATTTCTGAGCTTCAAGCTGTTATTGGGGATTTTTAGACTTAGAAAATAAACTCAGCAACTCTTGCGGTTGTGTTCATAGAACGACTACGGCAATTAGAGTAAGTAAAACGGTTTTTTCACTTCGTTCCCTATTTCTCTTCATTAATTCGCAAACTCGCCGTTTTGGGATGAGGACAAACGTATATAGTATAATCCAGTCTTTCTCCAAATTTAATTTTATAAGTGGTAGGTATTTCTTATCATTGCAAACACGCAGTGCCATCTAGTGGAAATATTATTACCGATTTCTATTTAAGCACTTTTAAGCAGACGTTTTTTTTAAATCTCTAATTAAAAACTATTTAATACCTTAAAATTATATTTCTAATGACTCCAACTAGTGTTTTACTCAATGTAACCCTTCATAATTTCAAATACAAGCCCTGTTACGGTTAGGGGTATAAATAAAAACACAGTTCTTAATCTCCTCCGAAAATTTGAGAAAGCAACAGACTATCCATTCGACTAGGTGTAAAGGAATTGCCAGGGACACCATTTGTTAAATCAGGTAACAATTAGAGAGACTCAGTTCCTTTTCAAATTCTATAGCACATTTACCTCATGATTATTTTACTTAACTGCCATCTGGTTAGTGCATTAGGGGTAGAGTTGTTAAATGACTATGTTCTGTTACTGACATCTAGCCGACCAGACTTTTACACTCTAAGTTGCAACTAGTGTTTGTGACGAAATAGTTCTTAAGATGACAACAGATGTCGTTCATTTAAACTTATTCATATAATGATGCTGCAAAAACAATGGTTTTTACTTATTGTGCCCGAATTAAATTTTTAACTTATTTTTAAAACAATATTATATTCAGTAAACCATCGTACCTAACGTCAGTGTCATATCTAATTGACATCCACATATACATTGACAATACACTGACATTGATGTCTGTCAATCTTTCAATCTGTCAGATAGATGACAATGACAGTGACAAATGTCAATGACAATAACAACAGTTGTGCCTGAACGCGCTATTATATTTTCTTAATACTGGCATAAGCGACAAGCCCGCTTTTTCTATATTTAGCTGTGTTGGCTATTCGTTTCCGTGCAATTATAATCATGAACCGGGGTGTATAAAAAAAGAATTATGTAATACTTTAAAGGAAAAAATAATGCATTAAAAATCTAAAATGTAATTTATTTTCTCTCTGTAGTAGGTATAGAGCCCTTTAATGATTTTTGGCAATTTCAAGTAAAGTTTATCACAAAGTAATCTTGATGAAATACGTAATATGCACTAAACAATCGTTAGACGTAGCGTGAGTTTAGTGCGAACTACAAGGACCCTTAGGTCACTAGCCCAAGTCACGATTGGCTAGTTTTTATAATACCATTGTAGCAACGTTGCCCTTATAATATAAACCAAGAAAATTCCTTTCTTCCACAAAAGTTATTAAGAAATAAAACAACTTACTTGATCATTTTCATAGAATTTTATAATTTTTTTGGGTGTTTACATCTAGGTGCAGCTACGCAGCAAATTAATAATATAAAACACATGAGCCAAAATTGCAAACATTTAAAAGCATCAAAATGTAATTGAAAACTCAAATTGTAGTCCGTACGCCAAATACATTAAGGTGTAAATTTATAAAACAAAATAACCCACATAGTATATTGTATGTACTTTTACATTTTATTTAATTTTACAATTATGTAATAAATCATTTCAAACCAATGCCCATTTAAAGAGCTGTTACTTTACGGTGTTTTCCTCATCCGTTGGATACCATGATTCAATACTGCGATTTAGTTTAAACATAAATATATTTACTTGACCTACAGACTACTCTAAACATAATATCAAACCCAAGTATGTTTACAAGAATTTTTTACAACAGAATAATTGCAAAAGTATTCAAACATACTGATTTAGCTTGTAAGTTAACATAGCCTAATACCTTAACAAATACTTTATATATGGCATTGCACTTTAAGCAATCGACACAACTTATAATAAAATCACTAAGTATTAAGACATACTTTTATATTCATGGAACGCTGAATGTAGAATCTACGACACATAGTTTTGTTTGAATACACTAATACAACAATTGAGATTGTTATCGCCATATCCCGTTGAAACTATTATTAAATTAACACCGAACACACATTAATAGCTATTTTAAACAGTAAAATACTGCTATACACATAATCGCGAATCAACATTAAAACTCCTATTACTAGAATTACATTATTTCTATTACCATTTAATAAATAGCGATGATTATATCTAGTTATCTAATCATAGAATATTATCAAAAATCAAAATAAAAGTTCATAATGTATACAAAATAAAATACTTCAGGACAAAATAAAATGTAAACATCAAAAAATCATTAAAATAAATAATATTCCAAAATTCATGTTTGAACATAGCTAAGAATCCGCTATTTAAATTGGTGTTAATAATAAATAAATATGATAAATAATTATATTGGTAAACAGTTAGTTAAAAAGCAAGTATAATATCAAAGACTATACTAAATAAATTATAATCGTATATTACCCACATATGATCCTATATTTATACATATGTGTACTATTTGTAACATGGGAGTTACTATATTGCAACGAAAACTATTGCGAGGTCCTGTTCTTTTACGTTGTGCTTAAAAATCTATTGTCAACGTGGTGCCTATTGATTGCGAGAAAGTGCCTATTCATTGCCTTCTCCATTACTAAAGTGCACTATTATTCTGATAAGATAAAACGTTCCTATATACTGTCAATGAGTCCACACTACTGTATCTGTAATAATAGACGGATAACTCCCATATAGTCTTAAATAAATACAATAATATCAAACACCTACACATTCATTGTATCTTTATAAAAATAACTTATCTATCTACCACGCGTTAAGAAGATATGATTGCTCACTGCCCAAAGAGATTTTATTAGCTTGAAGTAATTACTATAGTATTCAATAGCAATTTGAAAACTTCAGCCCATCTAGTTTGTGTTTTTAAATTTGAATATTACGGCATAATCATTTGATAGTCTATTACTATGAAGAAAATAGCTAACAAGAGGAAAAGGAAGATAGCCATATGGAGTTTGTAATCACCGCTAGCCGATGAACTAGAGATTTAGAATAGTAGCGAGTATTTAGCTACAATAAACGTTGGGAGAATTCCTCTTTTTCTTAACGCGGGTTACGTACTTATGCTAAATCAGTTGTTTTGAATACTCATTGCAAAGAACAAGCGGACACTGTTAGGTGTCTATTGTAAATGCTATTTACAACACAATAATTATATTACTTAAATAAATTCATCTAACATGCAATATTCATTATTAATATCAATGTCTATGGCGATGTTTATTAGATATTTCTGGACAAGAATTTAGCGTATCCCAAACAAATTCACATAACAATACATTTAATTTCGAATTCATTTCATTATAAGTCACCAATAAAATATGTTAAAAACCATTACATATCATTTTCTTTAAAAATGGTGTGATGACTCGAACAAAATTAAAACAAAGTAGGGAGAACACATGACACTCTCTACTCATATCTATGGAGAAGTGTGAGTACAATGAATCCCACATTACTTATTCAAATTGTTCTCACACACACTTTGAAGTACTTGCCTTTTCAAAGGTGTTGACGTTTTTCTTTTCAAGTTTATCAATATTGTTTATCTTCTTCATTGTCGTCCATGAAGTACAGAGAATTGTTAGGTTCAAAATTTTCGAATTACTGCAAACAAAATATATACATATATATACTAATTAATTAGTAAAAATAATGAAATTTTGTATGAATTTTACGTTATTTGGCCGGCTTGGAGTTCACCTGGCGTTATGTGATCACCGCAAACCATGGCAACTGTGACCAACCCTCAAAGACTCTTGTCATATTAAGTGCCAGTCATAGCTGCATTGCATCTACGGAGGATCACAATGGTCGATTCTACTCTTAGTTGCACATACTTTAATAATTTTGACATTGGTATTAATAACATCAAATATCGCAGTTCAAAACTAATAATTCATCTATTTGTGTAACAAAAGTCATAATCAAACGCGTGCATCACCTTAACCTAAGACATAAAATAGATCTACTCTCCCTAAATCTATACCATACAATTTTATGAAAAAATTAACATATCCTTATAAGGTACACATTAAACATTAATTTGCGCTACTTGATCGCATAATGCAAAAAAAAATTAAGAATAACAGTAAGAAAATTGTATACAGAGTGTATAATATCCAGTTAACAGTTAGGCTTTAAAAATTACTTCCTTTAATGAATAAAATATAGTAAATAAATTATTTGTATGTATTTAAAAAAATAAATTTATTGTCAGTGGAAGGAAGAATGACACTACCAATGCGACGTTAGAAGCCTATGCAATGAATCTCTAGTCGAATTTGTAGAGTTCAAGAAGAAATATTTTTCATAGTATGTATAGTAGTATTTTTCATAGTAGTAATTTACGTGTCCGGAATTATGCAAAGACTGTTAATCTAGGTGTTATTTTGAATGATAGCGTTTCTTTGTTCCTACAGTAAAGTGGAAATCATCCATTTGTGTGCAAATTTTCTCCATTCATCATTTCTCATCATACAATATAATAGTTATTAAGTAGTACTTGATTCTATTTGCTACTTGCATTTGAAAGCCAATTACCAACTTTTATTATTCGACTAATATAATTACTAAATGGTATCTCTTGGAAAAATATAACACAATGATGACACTTTCCCCAAGAATGGTGAGTACTACGAAGTGAAAGCATGATAATTATCCCATACCTTAAATTTCATAATGATTAAACATTTATTTTACATAGAAAGTTAAATATATTGTAGAGCACTCACGACGACATTTAATTTGAAATTACATCGCAGACCAAAACAAAAAAAGAACAATGGTAAAATTATTAATTTCAGGATTGTAGTGTTTCATTGTAAAGTGTATAAATTTCCTAAAGACTTGTAGAAGGAACAATGATAAGGAACATTTCAATATGTCAGTACAAAAATTTGAAAATATTTTAAAGTCACAACAGCGTTAACCAGCTTTACGAACTTACTGCGACACTCATTTGGCTCGACGAGTCCCATGTTCTTCAGCAATATATAAACGAGTAGAAAGTTATAGATAGCGTGTCACGTTTAATATTAATTTAAGATAAGAGCCCATTTTTTAAATTTGCGCTTATTTTTTATTCCATAAATATAGGTCGTATATTTCTCGGTTACCCGTGTCCCGTGTGCGTTATTCTCGAGCCGGAATGGATGTCACAGTAGAACACAGAAAATGTGTGCATACACAAAAATTACGTCATCGCAAACGCTCCACATTCACCTTATATAACGTCCAATAACAATATCATATGCTTATTCAATATAATAAATAGACATTCATTTAAAATCTAAATATACATTCAGTTTTCGAATACTCAAAAACCCTCTTCAACATGGCGCCCAAAAACGTCATTAACTTACTATTCAGAGGTTTGAGTATTCGAACAGTTCACACTCTAAGCACTAATAGTAATACATAAAAGGGATCGGATCTTTAAACAATGTTTCAACGACAATTTACTAACATATTGTGTCATATTGATTATGTTTGCTCAAACGTAGACCACAAAATGGACATTGGTACCGCAAACATAATATATGACACAATAAGTTGCAGTTGCGAGTCACTTCCTGCACAGAGCAAGTGCCTCGATGAAACCGTAATGTATCACCCACATCTATGAGGCTTCAACCCCTCAAGCCCCATAAATAGATACATAACATTAATGTTCTAGATCCGATAACCTTGGCTACAACTGTATGTTAGCCCCATCACAATATTAGCTATATACAAATAAGCGAAAAATAAACTTATCTATACAAATAAACACTATTTATGTCCTTTTCATATTATAGCTGTCCCGTTCAAAATTATCACTTAAACTTTAATCACCCGAATGTAATGGTCCGTAATGCCGCCCTTTGAAATTTATAACGTCACTAAAATCCGTCTATCAAGTAGACGATGATTCAATTTCGTCGCTACCAAAATTAAATAATGAAACTAAAATGGGAGGGTAGGTTAATTTGTTGGGAATGTCAAAATAAAAGTAAAAACGTACAGTGATTAAAGTTCCACATATGCTAAATGTTTCTGGCTTTCTTATCCGGATTGCCCTCAACACAACCTTCATATCTTGGCATTTGGCGCATGAAGCGCTCGGCGGTCGCGTATCGCACGGGGTCGTAGTCCCGCGAGGCGGAGGCGCGCGCGCGCATCATCTGCCGCACGTGGTCGCGGAACGCCACGCGGACGTCGTCGCTGCGGGCGGCTGTCGTCACGCACTGGGACGCCTCCTGTACGCTGTCATTAATAAATGCATCCAAAGTCGGAGCCGGGCGCGTTTGCCTAACACATCTTCTTTTCCTTGAGGGCATTCCGGATAGGTAAGCATCACTGTACGGAGTTTCTGGCTCGTTGGGGGTTTGTTGATCACGAGTGAACACGGGCAGCCATTCCTCGCTCCAATGCTGAACTATCAGCATCGGCGACACACTCAGGCGGATATTTGACTCGGGTGAGCCATCGGAAGACCGTTCGGTCTTCGTTCGAATTGAAGTCCTAGAAGTGCGGGTCCGTACGCGGCCTAGCGAACTTTGACCCCTTTCACCAGAACCTATCTTAACTTGTTTAACCTCTGCCGCCGCGGATGCACCATCAGTCGTTGACGAGCTGTCCCTCCTTTCGCGCTTCACTTGAGTCGCCTCGCAGAGATCCTCGACACTCGGCTCATAGTCCATCTGTTCGGAGGAAGGGCGAAGGGGTGAATTAGTTTCCGATTTCCTGTTCGAGTGAGCGGGACTACCATCTAAAGAACCATATACAGAGTTCAGGGATGTGGAAGACGATCTACGAGCGTAGCAGACTGGAATCGACCCAGTCTCTGGGATTGATATAGCCCTTGGGATCTGCCCAGTCTCTGGGATCGATTCAGTTTCTGGGATCGACTCAATCCCTTGTGATAACAGACTGCCAGGACTGCCACTATCCTCACAACCCAGGAAACTAGTGCCAGCTTTTTGAAATACGTTGGTGTGAGCATCTGCATAGGGCATTTCAACTACGGGTGTGGGACTCTCGTGGTTATCGTCCGGTGGGAACGAGAATGGGCTAATCCTGTCAATCCCTGCGGCGGCGAGATTGGCCAGGTGCTTTCTATCAGCCTCGGCGTCGTCAGGCTCGGGACTGTAGATGCTATTTTCACTGTATTCGCCATCTACATCTGTCTCATCGCCACTCTCGGACTCGGAATTTTCATATGTGGAATTTTTCATATACGTATCAAGATCGTCGGGTTCGGGCTCTGCCATTTCGCCACGCATTGGTGGTTCAGGACTCGCAGTTGAGGGGCTCGCGGTTCTGGGGCTGGCACTTTCCGCGCTTGCTGTTTCGGGGCCCGATGTTTTGGGGCTCGCGGCTCTGGGACTCGCAGTTTCAAGGCATACTGTTTTGGGGCTCGCGGATCTGGGGCTCCCCGATTTGGGGCTCACAGGATTGGGGCTCGCGACTCTAGGACTCGCGATTATGGGGCTCCCAGTTTCGGGGTTCTTGGTTCTGGGGCCCACGATTGTGGAACTCACAGGTGTAGACCTTGCTGTCTCCGAATTTGAGGATTCAGATGAACCTGATTCTTGTGACCTAAATTGCTGTTCAGATCTGGCCGAAACTCGAGGTGGGATAGGATACCGGTCGGGTAACCAGCCAGAAATGTCCATGGGCGCGGACTCGTGAGCATCGTATGGCTCAAGCTCAATCATACCGTTAGCTGCTGGAATAATGGTGTATGCCGGAGAAAAAGGCCGTGATCTGGTGGGAATACTGCCGTAAGAATAATCGGTATTTGTGACTGTAGGCGTAGACTGTACCGGCTGCGGTAGGGCTTGGGAGCTGGATGCTTCCATGTCATGTAGTGTTCGCGTCTGAGTTGCCCGCCGAGGTGGCGCCGACGTAGAAGCCTGCCCACCTTCAGGGTCATGTACACGGGACTTAAATTTAATAACACATACACCGGGTAATCCCCTCCCATCGCGCACCACATACTGGTACGGATTAGACAGCCTAGTGTTGATCCTTTCGATAGCACGTGCAAGGGTGCTTATAGAAACCGTGTACAACATCGCCCGTACCTCACTTGAGACCACATTGCGTGAAAGCATTTCGTTGACAAATGCCTTGAAAAGCCGGCGGAACGCTTGGATGCCATCGTCGCATATATACGCGACCACGCTGCACAAGTCGTAGAACAGTTCCGAGAACGTTTTGCGGTATTCATAGTGGTACAACGGATCAGGAACCTTTAGGATTGCGTGGTGTAACTCGAAGCAGTACCGCACCATCACGCACCGGATGGTGGCTGGCACGTTAACGTCCGAGCGGGCGCTCACCATCAGCGGAATACGGTTAACAAAGTGTAGATATGGGTTGATAAGCGCCTCGACGAATGGATTCCGTGAGAGCGGGTCTTCTTCGTTGATTTGTGGAAATACCAACTGCCGAACGCTGTACAGCAATGTCTGACGCAAGGAAAGAAGGTTTCGCTGGTTGACGGTGGCCTGCGACTGCGGCGCCAGAGACTCACAGACAGTGATGAACATTGCAATCATGACAGACTCCGAGAACGGTGCGTCACGGTGCATATTTACGAGGGAGGCGATGGTGTCCCGCGTCAGCATATATCTCGTCCGTACTGATAAACAGCTGTTGTCCGGCGACGAGTCTCGGTCCCTAGTCCGCTTGTATTCCACATGGCGGTAGGAGTTCGCCATTGCTTCCGGAATCCTCGCTTTTGTCCTGGCCTCCAAAGCTGTGTACGCAGATGCTCTTAACGCTGTTATTCTGGCCCGTGTATCTCCCGCTTCTAGAGCTAATATTCTTTCAGGAGTTAGTGCAGCGGTCAATAGTGAGGCTTCTGGAGACGGAGTGATAATGATCGGACCAAATGAGTCACTTGAAGATGCAGCAGCCGCTCTTGGGGCCCTCGCCGGCCTGGCGCTCGGCTTTGCGGCAGGCGCTGATGCAACACTCGTTGCTGCAGCATTTGCTGCTACCCCGCTAGTGGATTGCTTCATCTGCGCGCGGCGAGCCGCGCGCGCAGCCGCGCGCTCAGCCTCGCGCGCCTCCTCGCGCGCGCGCTCCCGCTCCCGCTCCTCGCGCTGCTCGGCCTCGCGCTTCTCGCGCATGCGCACCTCGCGCGCCGCCGCCTCGCGCACTTCGCGCTCCTCGCGAGCGTCGCGCACGTGCCGCGCCTCGCGATCCCGGCGCTCGCGCAGCCGCTGCGCAGAGTGGTCCCTGCGCGATCAGTCGGTGCACCCGGTTAACTTGTGGCTAACGGCACTGCCGGATTTACCACCGGACCGAGCAAACTGGAGCCGTAAGGCGCCAGATTGTCAGGGTGGGCAATTTTGAAACTTTTTTTAGTTGTTTTTAAAAGAAATTAAACGTTTCATATTTATCATGAAGTAGGCTTCCCGGCGTCCTAACCATTCAACTTATAAGAACCGATTCACAACAGAAATAGATTTGGTATTCCCCAGGACAAACCATCGTAAATGTTGAAAATATTAACTTTTCTAACAACTAACCTCCACTGGGATTTAGTAAAATTTTGAATGATAAAAATGTAATATACTATAATAAAAAATCAACTAGTGATCAATTCTAATAACCATTCAATAGAACTTTTATTATTTTATTATCCTTCGAAAAGAACACAGCCTAATGTGATTTTTGTTACAAAGGAAATTCCTGTGTATGTAATATTTATGACGCTTTTATCCATACAACATGCTTTATTCTTATAATCTGTTATTGAAACTGCAAATAGGTAACTGTAAAGTATTGGTATTTGCAAGCACC
>DWIE01001714.1:0-10207 GCA_018248235.1 Choaspes benjaminii
GATCCAGCCTAAGGGCACCTCTCTGAGAGGTTCGAACCTCGGCTTAGGGGATCGCTAAGATTGAAGGGAGGTCGGTGGATATACCAGCGAGTCTCCCACACCCTACAGGCTCATACACAACTCATAAGAGGTGTTTCGAAGTGTAGAGTTAGATGTGGATAGCTTTATAGTTACATACACAATTATTAATAGGATGAAGAGCATTATATTGGTTATCCAATAGATATGCTTGAGTGCTAGGCCAACAATATGAAATACCTTGTAAATATTTTTGTAAAAATGTGCTCATATTCGAATAAGGTTTTAAATATGAATGTTAAAATTTAAAGCACAAATATACTGTAGGGTGAACATGTGAATCTCCATAACAGGAATTTAGCAAATAAATATGTTTATATCTGTGTAAAATGTGTATGAATTGAGTGACATTTAAAGTGAATTTGAGAAATGTATATATTAATAATGATTAACTTTAACGCATTGCTTACTTTAAACCTGTGTATTTTTGTCCAGACATTATACATATCTTACAATAGATCATTAATTATGTGGTTAATATAAAAAAAAATACATGTGTATAGTCAAAACCAATCAGTCACAACTGAAAGTCTTGAAAGAAAAAGGAGGACAACAACCAGTAAAATTTTATGGAGTAAAACTGAATTAACTGGTTATGGAATGGGACAAGCACTTAACAGGAGAACCAAAATTAGTCACAACATATTTATGTTAAATATACAAGCCATCTATCTGTAGTTGGTTTGTTGTCCAACAAGCTACTTAAAGTAAATGATGACAATGATGAAACAAGTATGTAAAGGCACTATTAATTCCCCATCACCTTTTGTGGAATGCTTTATTTATAGTAATATTATTACCTACCTCTTGCAGACTCGATTTCCAACATCGTCTTCAGAACCCTCGTTAGATTTTTCTTCCTCATCCGTTTTACTTGGTGTCTGCACGCTGGGTGTACGACGAATTGTTACTAGTGCCATGCCACATTAGCGCTAGCGAATCATTATCAAAGTAATACACAATCACAAACATAAAAAGGAATAATATTCACTTATCATAATACTAATCTTTAGATGAATCATTATAATACTGTGTAAAATCTACGAATGTACATCATTGCGTATTTTAAATGCACTCGCGACTGTTTATCAACATGAAAAATGGAATATAAATTTTGTTTGGTACTTTAAAATTTAGGTAATTATATTTTGATTTGCAAACGCGTAACAACTAGTTAGAAATGCAATTGCAATGCAATGCAAGACATAATATCACTTTGCGAAGAAGTCACAGACTACAAAGAGAATAACAAAGAGAATTAATATTACTGTGACAGACTAAATTAACCAATATCTAGCACAGATATTTTTCCATCCAGATGTTACTGTTAACTCGGATAATTTTATAACGATAACGAATGATACAGAGTTGAAATAGTATCGAAACACTACATTCAGATGCGGTACATTGCATATGTTGTTAAAATTAGATGTCGTAGAAACTGGTTCCTTTAAATTAAATTTCATAGCCATGTGCCATAGCTGAAATAGCCTTTTCTAATTACAGAATTACGTATTCAAACATTGAGTTGAAAAAATACAATTGAGTTGCGTTATTTTGTTTTTGACTTTATTTTAAATTCAAAAGTAAATTCCATTGAATTCCACGAGAAAATCCGTAAGATATATACAATACATTTTTTCTTCTTCTGTGCTGCTTTACCCAAATTATGAAATTTGATCAAATGAATTAATAACTGATGTTATCTAATTTAAAAAATGTAAAGAGGGTAATAACCACTTATTATATCAAAGATTAGTGAAATAATAGTTTTGATGTAGCTGACCAATGTTCCACGGAGTTACTGGCCGTTTCAGATTCGTTACTTGATTTGATTTATGTTAGTTATTTTCACTCAAACAAATGGGTAAATAAGTTATTATTAAATATTACATTAAATTATTTTTTGGTAGTATTGTACGATTGTCAAATCAAAACAAAACGAACGTGCATGTAAAAAGGATTCACAAACTGCTAAAACGTCTCGCGGGAGCGCCACTTCCTAACACAAATAGCTAGCATTGCACGATGTAGGATGCCTCTACGTACTTAATTTATTTAATATATTCAGTAAATTTAAAATTTAAAATGTAAAGCAAAGACTAAATGCACTAAAATCTCGGTATATAATCCAACTAATCGCTAAAAAATCTTAAATCGATATAGTAGATGGATAATAATTATAATATCTTTTACATTTTTAGACAGTATCGATTAAAGTATTATTTAGTAAGAGCAGATGGAACTTTAAAAAAATTACGGTGATTATAATTCTTTAGTGTAAAGGGTAGAACATAAACAATAACTGAAACCTTCACATATTTCTCACTTCACATACATTTAAGACTGGACTGAATATTGTAATTATTATTATTTATGTGTTGTATGAAATGACAATGTCGTAAAATTTTCTCATATTTTTATTTATGACCTGATGGTCAAGGATGATCCTTGTACCATCCTCATTGTTTCCCACATTTTTATGTTATCATTCTATTTTACACTTATTTTCGCTTGGATTTACTTTACATATTAGTCACTTAAAAAATCGATTAGTGATATAATCTGGAATCGATATGTATTTTCATGATGTTGTTCATCCCATCCCTAATATAAAAAGTATAATACTCTGTGCATAACATAAACGTTTAATATTGGATGCATTGTTTTTAATGAATTTTTCTGATTGCATGTACCTATCTAAGGTGAATCGTTTACTCTTTAATTTGTGCTATCTGAATAAATAATCAGCTGAAAGGTTTATAATGCAATGCTTATTCAATTCGAACATAACCTGTATGTTAATAGTCAAACAAAATTCATAATTTTATTGATCATATTATTTATTGTACAGCTACTATACTGATTTCTTGAAATATGTTATTATCCTAAGTAATATCAGTGGTGTGTGTAATTTTACTATGGATGATGACTGTAAAGATTACAGGAAAAATAATAAACCTCAACAACAGCTTTATAAACCAGGCAGTGGTCCCTTGAGACGATCTAGATATGGCTCGGATGCTAAAATGGACGCGTTCGATCTAGAAAACGGCCACAGACCGCGAGACCAAAAATTCTACGGATCTCAAAATTCAGTGAATGGTGAAATTCTTACTGACAACTGTAGAGATCAGCCACCTGCAAACAATCGGTTTAAGAAACCCCAACAACAGTTGTATGTGCCCAGATCTGCAGATTCTTCTTCTGACGCTGACAGGCATTCTAAGGGGTCAGTGAGGAGTGATAATTCTAGTCAGTACAATAATAGAAGAATGTCTAATAAACAAGACAAACATGGATCAAATAGTGCAGGGTCATTCCCAAGAGGCGCTCCTGGAAGGGATTATCAATATAAAGATGGAACCAATAGTGATATTAACTTCAATAAGCATTATAGGCAAGCATCTGAATCGAGATCCATATCCCCTGCTCATTCAATTCAAGAGCACAATTCAGGAAATCGTAATCGTGATAGCAGGAGTATGGAAACTTGGGCTGGCCGTCATAAGTCAGCTTCTGGTGGGAAACCTCCATCAGGGCGGAGAAATTCAGCAGGCTATCCTTCTGATACCAGACCTAAGCATGTAGTAAACTTAGAAAATATACCTCCGAGGTTTAGAAAAAGATATTTAGAACAGTCTGGCCACCATAGCTTTGAAAGTGTAGATCAATTAAATAGAGAGAAATATAATGTACATAACATGAGCCAATCCAATTATAATCCAGGTCAGTTTTATAATGCTAGTTCAGGTTGGTCTCAAACATTACCATCGAGAGGAAGAGGAAGACTAAGGGACAATGAACATTTTGATAGGGAAAAATTCTTAAATTCATATATGAGAAGCAGTGAGGTCCAACAATCAGGAAGGTCTACTCCCAGTAGCTCATATATGAATTTATATGAGCCTAATGTCTTAGAAGACCAAGTAATCAGTGACAAATGTGCCCTTGTGGAGAGTGCTGGAGAGAATCAAGGAGATTCTAATAAAAGTGGTGAGTAGTGAAAGACAGATTTATGGTAGTTAGAGTAGTAAACATGCATGCAGTTCACCTGATGTTAAGTGACCCCTGCAACCCATAATAACTCTAACTGACTTAAAACAGCTCTATTATTCTGTTCGAAGTTGATAACAGGTGTGTTGTTTCTCTAGAGGACTAAGTTGGTTGTCTCATATATCGTGTGTATGCCTCTGTTACACCCTTCCTGCTTAAACACAACTCATAAAGTTATTTCACATCAAAATTAAGTGTGGCGGTGGAAAGCACCCAGGTGAACCTGGATAGGCTCTACCACCAACAGTTGTGTAATTTGTTATAAAATATATATACTATAATTAAATATTACTATTTGATGTAAAGCAATATAATTCTATTTGATTTATGTTCATAAATTTATAGAACCTAATAATGGAATTGCTAATGATGAATATGATGAAAAAGAACCAGAACATAGTGAGGAGCACCAGAATGACAGCGAATCAGTTTCACTAAAGTCTACAAATCTTTCTGACATGACAAATTTGGTAAGTGGTTTCTCAAATAAAATTTGGATACCATTGTTTGATGTGATTTTTTGCATTGTTTTTTTGTCACATCAGGACTGGACTGAAGAAGTGGAGAAAAACATAAAACTTGATGAAATCTGTGACACTTCCACTAGTTTCTCACAGAATGTAAAACCAGTTATACCACAGGATGTAAAGCCAGCTGAAACTCGGGAATCCAAAAGAAGTGGTAAACCAAGACGCAGAGACAAAAGGTATAATTATTGACTGTATTATAATCTATTTTACTTAACCGTGAATGTATAAGTCTATTATTTAGTAGTAACTAGAGGATGACCTCACCTGCGCCCGGCTAAGCATGCAATTATTAATTTTAAAAATTATGTACATAAGAAGTCATACCTACATAGAAATCTTAATAAAAATAACATTTTAAAAAATTCATCCCCTATTTTACACTTTTAGGGGATGAAATTTGGCAAAAGCAGAAATTAGTGTTAAATTATTTTCATTGAAAGCTCACAAGCTCAATTTCAAGTAAACCAATAGTTGAACTTATTTTTTCTCCCATCCAATCTTTGTCACCCTTATTTATCTCTTAAGGTTCCAAAGCTAAGCTTCCATATCTAAAAAAGCTTCTATATCATAAAAAAGTGTCCAAATTTCATGTTTCTAGTTTCTCTAGTTTCGGCTGTATCTCACGAGTCAAGTAAGAAGAATATATATATACATATTATAGACACAAATCGCTATCTCTTCACAGTTATATAGCTAGTCTTTGACAATTCAGTCATAGTTTCAACATAAGAAGCTATTCTTGAGGTGTATAACTCACAATGCACAATTGCATTAAATAATATAGGAAACTTAATACAACTTACTAATGTATAAATGTTCTGCTCATCAAAGACAGCCACGTAGATGGTATACTCATTGTTTAGATCCTGATATTACTAATAAGTTCGGAATTTATTTATGTTGAATAGGAGTTCAAGCAGAGGCCAGAGAAATTCAGAGAAAAAAGCAGAACGAAATAGAAGAGATAGCAATGTGAGTGTGCAATATGAGGCTGAAAGAAGTAGGAAAGATAGTAATGTCAGTATTCAACATGAAGCAATTCTCACTGGTCTTAAACAACGTGAGAGAGAAAGAAGGGACAGCCATAAGAGTAACAGATCTTCAACTATTGGAAACAGTCGGGATGACCTTGATCGCTGGAGATCTTTAAGGTCTTATAGCAGGGAGCAAAGCACAGAGAGGTATACTTATATAAATTTAGTTGTAAAATTTTATTGCATTATGTTATTTACACTGATTTTAAACTGCCCATATTATTTTAGAAGGATAGTCTCTCAGTGCAATAGTAGAGACACGTCCACAAACCGGCCTGTTAGTCCAAAAGATAGCGAAGGTTTCAGAATACCATCGTCAAAATCTTCAAATTGGTCTGCGGCACCTCAGGTATTGGAATGTTTATTATTATTTTGCTCTTGTTATTATGACGTTTTTTTTTTCATATTACGGTATTACCATCGCCGGATATCTGCAACATTACAGGAGTTGCCAATGTTTTGAGAGATTTATTATTTAAATTGTATTATTTAAAATTTCATTGATTCTTATTATGTGGTCATCAAATCACCAATTCTTAATTAAAGGACTATATAATTCGAAATCAAGCCCTGGCTCGCGATTCATGTAATAGGTAAAAAATGCTTTCTATTAAAAAAAAAATATTTTCTTTTGTTTGAAAAAAAATATCTGTACCGGATATTTGGCTGAAGTTTCCTGTCTGTTTTACGTGATTTTCGGGCAAAACATATGTGATATTCACGTCTACATAAAACTTTAGGTAAACAGGCATTGGTTTTTGAAAAACATGTTTATACATACACCATATGTAGGCTTTCGATTATAATAACCTTAAACATAGCATTTCATTTGTGGTATTCGTTTATGGCATGGGCTGCAGCAGCCATTTACTCAAGTGGACTACGACCTCATGCACTACTTGATAACATAAAAAACTCGATGATGACTGTGATTGTTTCCAGAAGAAAAGCAACGGAGGTTGGTCCGGCGGGCGGCAGACGAGCGTCGAGCGGAGGCGGCACTCGCCCACGCCCAGCAGCGCGAGCGTGGGCGGCGAGGGCGGCGCGGAGGGCGCGCCCGGGGGCAGCCGGCGCTCCCGCAAGAAGTCCAGCCGCCGCCGTGGACGCAACGTGGAGAACGTGCAGGCGCCTGCGCAGCCCTCCTCCACTTCCATGAACTGGAGGGAGGAGATACTGGAGTCCAAGAAACACCAACCTGCCATGGATAGGCACCCCGAGAATACACATCATCGAAACAGATTGAATAGTGCAATGTCAGAAAAATCAGTATCAGATTCCTCTACATCTCAACCGGGATTATTAATATTACCCCAAAGCTCAATGTCAGATTTACAAAAAGACCATGGGTAAGTTACTCAATTTGTTTGTCTAAATGTCAGTATGAACTGTTCAATAAAATGATAAGCTTGTAAAAGCTTATTTTTCATTTGTTGTAAAAGGTATATATAAGTAAACCATATATTTTCAGATGTGGGTCTGGGTCAACAGAAAGTCACAAAACTTTATATGATCCTCACAACCCATCCAAACCAATAAGGGTGCAAACAAGTCCTTCGAAGATAGATATGAGATTAGAGAGAGGTAACTATATAATTTTATTTATTACTAGCTATGTACCGCAGTTCCACTCGCGTGAAAATTAAAATCAAATGTAGCCTGTATCACTCGGGGATAGTGTGGCTCCCATCAGGGCAATGGTTCAGAATCAGATCAGTAGTTCGAGAGACTGCCTATATAAAAACAAATATTTATCAAACTTGTAACATATTTGTAAAAATGCATGATCTATACAACCGCAATCAGCGTTTCGTTCGCGACGTAGGCGGTACGGACGGACGTTACTGTCTGCGTAGTGATGCTGCTACTGACTGTGGTGTAGATTAAGCAAATAGCTGATTAATAATTGTAACAATAAAATACAATTCAATTATTATGTCTATTATATGACAATTATAAACGATTTTTCTGTTAGAGGTCTGTCACAACTGTATTGCTACTCCTGTGGGTCAAGTTGTGCACTATATGTACCCTGCGTGTGCTATTACACCCTTCAAGCTGAAATACGATTCATAAGAGCTGGTTCACAGCTTATGCTGGTATAGGTTTGTACCTATTACTTACTACACCTATATATTGGAGGTACTCACCTGGGCGAAACAGGATTTTTATTTTTATTGTTTATACATATTAGAATAGCAAATCGGCATGCAGTTCTCCTGACGTAATTCGACCACTGCAGCACATGACAACCATAACCAACTTAAAACAGACCCATCGTTCTGTTCAACGTTGGTCACAAGTGAGTTGCTACTCTGGGGTGCTCAGTTGGTCGCCTCATGTATTCTATAAACGCAACACGCACTAGTGTTCCGGTGTAAGGGTGTGATAGCCAGCATACGCAGAAAACGAGGCGTTAGATCTATGTCCTCAAAGGTAGCACCGCATCTGTGATAACAATACGATTAGATGTCATGGGCTGCAGTAGCTACTTACCAGCAGATAGACTGCAAGCCCGTGTGCTACTATAGAACATGAAAAATAAAAAAATAAAATTGTTTGGGCGCAGGTATGCGCGAGGCGGCGGGGCGCGCGGGCGGCGGCTACGAGGCGGGCGAGGCGGCGCGCGCGGCCCGCCACCTGGCGCTGCTGCAGGAGGTGGACCGCGCGGACGCCGTGCTCAAGATGCACACCATGCGCGGCCCGCTCGCGCTCGCCGCCAACTGGCCGGACGTCTACGAGACCAGAAAAACATTACAAAGTGCTCTCCAACGACTACTGATGTCAGATCTCAAGTATTGTCAAGCAGAAAATATTGAACAGAAGTTTTGGAAAATCTTATATTATCTGTTTATAGAAAATTTACGTAAGAGTATAACACAAGTTGCTCCAGAAGTAAAACCAGAGATTGTTAAACTGATAAACACCATAATTGAGGAGGGGAATATATTCTTTGAGAATCTCGTTCAAATGCTAGAAAAAACGTACAAATTTAATACAGACGATTATCTCAACGATAATCATTCCATGCCGCCTAAAGGCATGGGTTATGTTGGGTTGGCTTTGATCTCGGTTCAAAAATTATATGTATTTCTAGGAGATTTAGCACGTTACAGGGAACAAGTGAACGAAACAAATAATTTTGCCAAAAGTAAATCATGGTACACAAAAGCTCAGCACATAAATCCTAAAAATGGAAGACCATACAATCAATTGGCCATATTAGCAATATATGCGAGAAGGAAACTGGATGCTGTTTATTATTACATGAGAAGTTTAATGTCATCGAATCCATTTCAGTCAGCTCGTGAAAGTTTGATATCACTATTTGACGAAAATAGAAAGAAAGTAAGTATCAAGGCAATCAAGTAAAACAATGATTAATAATATTTGTTATTGTTACATTTAACTTTATAGAAGTTAGACAGAAAATGGGACAAGTGAATATAACCAAATAATAACAACAATAACCGAGAGTGTCAGCACTGCTCCACAGGAAGATTAAATTAACAATTTCTACGAGTATATTACATAAAGTTATATTTAAATGAGCTTTTCTCTGGTTACTTTCACTTGCTACATTTTATATAGCCTATAATTTCCGCCATCATGTATTCTTGACGTATACCAATTGTCATAAAGATTGATTACTCAAGCCGTTCTCGAGTTAAAACGGGACATCCAGACAGACAACAATTTTAAAATGCTAAAATCAGCGAGTCATAAAATGAATATTTCTCTTAAAAATATTGTGAGAGAGTACAAACAGACTCTACAGATTTATATATTAGTATAGTATACTTTTACGGTTGTCTTGGGCTACAAGGGTGTAGTGCGTGCTACTACTCTACAAACAAACTATTTAAAAAAAATTTGGACACGGAAACCATGTAAAAGATAACATCAAGTGTATTTCAAGGTTGACATAAAATTTTCAACATAATGAAGTGTCAAGTTGCAGCAGGAAAAGTGGTACCTAATGAGGTTCTTAAAAGAAAAATCGATCATAATTAAATATTTAAAACGGCACAGAAGCTAAGTAGCTTATACGAGTGATAGTGATTTAATTATAACGGAAACGTTTGTATGAAAATTGAGCCCTTCGAGGCTGGCAACGCATTGGCAATCCCCCTGGTGTTGCAAACGTCCATAGGCGACGGTGATCGCTTACCATCAGGCGACCCGTCTGCTTGTTTTTTCTCCGTAAGCAGTATAAAAAAAAACTTCGCTGTAAATAATTTAGAAGTGAGATATATAAGTAAATAACTCAATATTGTCTGTTCCTGATTTTAAAATAAATAGTAAAGCTTCTATTAAGATCACTTGCATAACTCACGCGTATATTTACCCGATGGTATAAGCAGAGGTGAACGTCACCCACGTTTCGCTAGTTTTGTTTAAGTCTCATATAATTTTTTTTATAGGTCGGTACCGCCGTCACGGTCGTCACAACGTAAGTTTAATTTATTGTTAAAAAGACTGCAAACTTATCTGTTATTGAAGACCTCTGTG
>DWIE01001715.1:0-10206 GCA_018248235.1 Choaspes benjaminii
CAAAGAAAAAACTGTTAACGCCTCTTCTACGCCATTACCTGCTGATCCCAATTGTAATAACTCTACTACTTTATCCGCTAATACAGAAAATTGTACCACCATGCTTGCGCTATTGCCTTATGGATTCAATTTTAACAACTCTACTCCTCTAACCACTGATGAAACCACTAGTAACGCTACTTCTACACCATTGTCTAATGGAGTCAATAATAATGCCGCCTCTTGCCAAAGCCCTAATGTAGTCAATCTAAGCACTCAAAGCAACGGTACTGATACATCTTCGAATACTTTACAGCCCAGAATTCTATTCATGCCTACACCTCTTAATCAAAATTTTGCACCTGAATTAATAACGGACTTACAATCAAAGAGTAATTTAAATCCATTTTGTTTAAATACGAATCAATCTGCAGGACCTACTTCTTTTACCAATGTTTATAACTCAAGAATGCCAACTCAGACCGGAAATACATGCAATAATAATTTACAATGGATTGATCCATTCAGACGATTATATTAAATTGTATTAGGTTAAAAGAGTATTGTTTTGTACAAAAAACACCAAAACTTATCTAAATTTTACATATTTACTCAAAAAATACTTGTATCCTGCTTTAATAATATTTTGAAACTCTATTGGACAAAATATTTTAGGTTACATAATATAAGATTAAATCCAATCTAAAAAATTAAAACATCCTGTATACAAACATTGTCATAACTTAATGCAATCATAAAAATTAATTAAGTTAAAATTTTTAATTTAATAAATTATCTTAAACGTCTTAGCATCAGATATAAAAATATAATTTTTTGCAATCTTTACAAAACCACCGCATAAAAAAAACTATTTGTTTAATCTGTAAATAGTCTAGTTCTAAACAGCTCGCCGGCTATAATAGATCTGTCAAATTTGTTTGACAAGCCTTAACTTGGCCAAAGTTCCACATAAAAATACAAATATTTTAAATAAGCTTTTGTCAGAAAAACACATTATATGAACTTACCTTTTCAGTTTTGTTTTTTATAACTAAATTTTAAATACCTGGAAATTTTAAACATTATTGATTTGAGTACAAAAATAAATTTTAATTCACATTTAATTTAAACGACGCATTTAGATTGCCAAAATTGCATTATTTCTTTGAATTTGAACATCTTCTGTCGGATACATGAGGATGGAGTTTTTTTATGTTTTTCATCTACATAATAGTAAAAAGACGTTTGAATTTTTGTGCTTTTAACATTATCAATGACTATTTATCATTCTTGTTTTTCTCTTCATGCAAAGTAAACTCACCAGTATAGCAACATCAGATAGCTCTTTATGTTCACATAAACCGTCTTTTTTTTAGAGTCAAAGTTGTCTTCTAATACCGCTGTATATCCCTTCGAAATTACTTGATTATATAGTATTTAATTCTACATCTAAGTAGCAAATTAAAAATGCTTTTCGTGTATAAGTTTTGGTGGTATGTACTTTGTATATATTCCCACCATTGCCTCTAAATCGGTTATTTCGACAAATACAGATCTGTTTATTGTTTCCGTTATTAATTATTTATAGTTGGTTGAACTTGAACAAAAGTCAGAATTTTTTAACAAAAAAGGTAGGTTTGAGTATGGTTTTAAGCAAAAGTTAATTAATCGTCTATTTTGTAAAGTCTCATGTAAAAACATTATAACAAATGGTATTAAAGTATCTCGTATAAAAAAAATCCATTTATTTTATTTTTAGTATGTAATGACAATGATATGAGCATACTTCTGCATGAAATAAAGTAACCACATGTTTTTGTAAAATTATACCTTTCATTATCAACCATAAACAACAATTCGACACTTAAAGTTGCGTGAAATGGTTATTAAGGTCTATCAATATTTGTTAAAATATTTTTTTTTAGTCAAAAATTCTAAATTTTACAGGTGAAAAAATCATGATTCTAAAAAAAAACACCTTTATTTTTAGAGATCTATGCATAATTGTCATTATGCAACTTATTTTTCTAGAATTTACAAAAGCTTTAAGGATGAATATTATAACAAAAAAAATTTAATTCGGTTAAAATTCTACAATTTTTTAAACGTTACACGACAAATTCAATTAAAATTATTGCATTTTTAAAATGACTGCTCTATTTTTCTTGTTTTAATGACAGTAATATTTGCTGCATTTTAAGATTGTCTAATGCAACATTAAAGGTGTTTTAAACTTTATGTAATTGAGTTTAAACGGGGTAGCGCTAACTATTATGACATAATAATTTTACCAAAAACCGTATCGGTGTATAAATACATCGCACACTGCACATAGTGGAAAGAAGGTTTTAATCAGGCTTCACAGTTTAGTCAATAGCAACATTAAAACTAGTTAATAGTCCTTCAAATAATATAATGATGTAGCAACAATTATCGTAGCTTTAACCAAAGATTTAAATTTTTTACAAATCCTTTTTTAATTTTTTAATATAAGTTTTTTGCTTCTAAGTAGACATGAATAAGCCACCAGATACTAATTTTTTTTTATCAAAATCTTTATAGAGATAAATATTTCAAGTCAATTTTAAATTAAATAAACTTCTTTTTATAAATATGATACAATGTTCTAACAAGGTTTCATCTGACATTAACGCTTAAATCAAATATAAGATACTTTTTAATCTAAAAATTAATGCGTTTTTCAAGTTCGTAAAGTTAAACAATCAAAATTCTAAAATATTTATTTTAAAACAAGCTTTAAATTATGATTAATTATAACCTATATGAATTGAAACATAAGTGGTATCCTGTGCATCGCTGTAAGATACTTTTTTTTTTTTATTTTGCTCGTTAGACATCTTCAATCCGTGTAAACATTTTATACAATCCAGTAACTAAAAACAGGCAAATGGCAAATTCATATAAAGGTGTGTTCATGTAACTTGAACAAAGGGCCAAAATGTGAATTATAAAAGATAACAAACAATAAAAAAAAAATAATCCTACATTTTTAGTGGTAATACACTTATTAAGAATAGGACAATGGAAAATGTAACCAGAAACACACCTGTTACAAAATTCGCAATGTTTGGCCCACAAAATATTACTATTAAGGCACGTAATACAAAAATTTTTTTCATTGTAAGCGTCTGTATGAATCATATATCCGATAAGAGGTTTTGAATCTTTTATCTTGTTAATTTTTAAATACGGTGTTTTCATAATTTGAATTATCAGAAAAACAAATAAATGCATACCTATGTTCATATAAACACTAGCTTTTTCTAAAATTGAATCAACCATAACGCAGTAGGAATAGAAAGTAAAAACGATATTAAATATCAAAGAAATCAAAGGCGACTTAGTAATAAAATAAAAAATTAAAAGTAAACAAGAGAAAATAAGCCTTGTTTTTTCTAAGAAAATCATACACAAAAACATAAAAAGAAAAACTGAAGCCCATTTGATATTAGAAATTGTAAAAATCGTTTGTATACTATTTGCCTTAGTCTCTCTACCTTCAATTTCTATTTGTCTTTTTAAAGAAAATCTCTTGTTCTCTCACTATTTTTTTTCCAGGAATATCTTAAATATCTTTTGATCGAGATATCTTCTTCTAAAAAACTCAACACTGCAATTAAGCCTAAGAGATCATCGTATCGTACGCAGAAACTCAAAACGTCAGATGATCTAGTATTTCGTGTAAAGATATCGGCACCTTTCAACAATAGATGTAAAAGTATTTTATAATTAGAATTGTAAATTGTAAACATCATTGGTGTGCATTTATAAGGACCTCCTGGTTTATTAATCAGTGAATCTGGCAGATTATTTTTATTCATAAGATAATTTGTAGGATTATATAGACAGGCGTAATGTATAGGAAGTGTTCCATCAGGAAAAAGATGGTTAATATCTAAATCCAAACAATCAAAAGTATTTTCTTTTAGACTAGTTCGAAAACGCTCTTCTTCATCATTAAATTTTATTTTATTGTTAAAATAAGCCATTAAATTTTTTCTATTTGACATTTGAAGGGTGCTGTTCAGTTCATAAATAAATTATCAGTATAACGATTTTGATCTTTTAATTAATCTATTCAATTTTTAATAAACAAATAAAATTTAATTATTTAACTTTTGATTCAAAAAATTTATTATTTTCATGTTAAAATTTTTGATTTTGACAGGTATCAAATGTGGATGTGAAAAAATCATCCTTTTTGAGCCAATTTGAGATTTGTGACATTGATACTTGTTTCAATGACGAAAACGTAGTAAAATTTTTATACGGCAGTAATGGCAATTGCTTTATGCGGGCGAACTATTTTTGACCCACTTTACGTCTTTTTATAATTTTCAATAAATTTTAAATCTGGTAACATCAACAAATATCCTATTTTTTAATTGCAAAAAATGAAATAACAATTTTAAGAATACAATAGACGTGTACTTAAGTAAATCTAATGTTAAATTTTGATATTGAGGTTTTGTATGTTTGCATATCAAATAATTTTTTGATCATCCTCCTAGATATTTCAAAACATTAATTTGTGCAATATGTGCCCCATTAATCTTTTTAATCTAAAATCACTGATCAATAGCCTTTTTCTGAATTTGAAACATGCAAAACGATTGTGTTTTGATTGCACCATGTAATTTTCAAGAGCTTATACTTACATATTAAAATTATATTTGATAGAAATAGGTTTTATTCGATTTCAGAGTTTATAGCTGATATTAACAAAACAAATTAAAAATAAAATCTGTTTTAATGACATCAAAAATCTTTTAATTCTGCTATTGATTTTTGTTAGATTTAATTTTTTAATCTTTTGTGTAATCATTTACTTTAAACTTCTTGCTTATTAAATTAAAACGTGAAAGAACCGAAAGCATTTCAATTTCTTGTATATTTTTCATTTTTAAAACTTCGAATGTGAAATAAAAACAGTTAAGTTCATTCACAAAGTACTCAACGCCTTCTTTCAAACTAACTTCTTCTTCATTAGCATCAAATGCTCGGAGACGTGCAAATTCAGCAGGGTCTTCATTCTTAATTTCAATTCCCTCAACTATCCTGTAATTATAATTATCGGTAAAAATAGGATAAAAGTAAGGTGATATATCGCAAGATGAGTCTTCAGCCTTAAATACCACTGTGACTATGTATATAAACATGTTTTGGTAATCACATACTATCTTTTCAATATTGATATAATCATTTAATGTTTCGACATTTTTTCCTAACAATTCAGAAAAAAAGCTAATGTAATCAGTCTCACACAAATCATTAACTGGCGTCTTTTGTAATTTTTTTAGATCAAGATTAAGCATATTAAACATGTTTTTTACCATAGAATCTTTTTTTTCGAAATGTTCAACATCATATTTTTGTTTTATTTTCTCAACATTGCTACAAATGAGATTATTAAATTCATTAAGATAATAGTCAACATCATACTTACCCCCTGTCGGGAGAAATAGACAATTATCAAATATTAAATCTTTTATATGATCACAACATTGCATAAATAATACTTCTGATACACCGCTTTCAGGCCCAGTAACATTAAGATGATTTGAATGATTCACCAATTTTTCCTGCAAACGAAACATAAATTCTGATATCTTTATGTTCATCGTTTCATCAACTGACATTAAAGAGAAGGCTGAATCAAGAGATTTATTCAGTGTTAACATATTATTTTCTTTTACTAAATTAATATGGCGCAAGTTTTTAATGAATTCTTTAATGTGTTCTATACATTGATAATGATTTTTAAAATAACAAAGATTAAATTTATAGGACTCTTCAATGCTTCTAAGATCCATTTTCAATCTTTTTTTGTCTAAAACTGAGTTAAACATATCAAAAGTAAGAGGTCCCATTGACAAAAGCCCAGCAATCCGTTCTTTAATGTGAAACATACGTGTATCAATTCCATAATACTTAGAGATACTAATTTTATTTTTTGGATCATTTTTTAATATTTCATAAGCTGTGTAAATTTGTTTTATACCTGTGTATTTTTCAAAAGAAACATTATCTTTGATAAAATCTTTGGTAAATGAAAATTCGATTTTTAAAAAACGTTTATAGTCTAGATCTGTAGAATATGAAGCTATGTTTTCTGCAACTTCATCGTCTATTAAGACATATCTATGATCGGTTAGTTGCAATAAATGACAATTGTTAAAGTAGTAATCAACTTCTTTACAATAATTCTTTCCATCTTCAATAGAAATTGTCACTTTCGACAAAAAACCTTTATCCGTTCTTATCTGCTCCTGGCGATCATCCCAAAATTTATTTTCTAAAAAGTGTACGTTTTTAGCTTTAATAAAATCTCCTTGGACATTTAAAATACAAATTAAATTAAAAAATACCCAAAACATAAGGGTAAAAAAAACCACAGTTAATTTATGATGATCACTTAATTTATTTGAATAAAAAAAGAGAAAATAGTTTTATCACTTAAAAAGGCAAACTAAATGTAGTTTTTCAAATCGATCATATCAACAGTTTCAGAACAATAAACATGATTCATTGAAATTAATTGATAATAATTTTCTATAACAAGCATTCATATAGTTTTAAAATAACGTACATCGCTTCCAAACAATAATTTTTCAAAACAGTAGAGATGTTTAAAAATAAAAAAATTCTTTTATTTTTCTAGAACTAAAAGATGTTAAGTTGATTGATTTATGAAGTTTGGATTTTAATATTGTCATTTCAAGTTGTATTTTAAAAACAGTATTTATTTGTGCAAGATTATAGGAAAATAATCATCAGATATAGATTAAACTTGAATCATTCCTTATAGGTTGTATAATTTACGGTTTTATTCGTTATATTAGTTTCAAATCTTACGTCATATTAAGAACAATATTTTCTTATTCAATTAAACAACAAAAAATATGCAAATTCGCAAAGAATCGTCGGGCAAATGATCCGTCGTAATGATCTTTGTGGAATGAAAAAGATTGTTTAAATTAATTTCTCAAAAAATATAATAAGTTAGAAAACAAAATGTAAAGCGATGCCGAAGCATCACTTTGTGGAAGACTAAACTGTAACCTTTTATTTGTTGTTCCGGAAATTCGTCGATCAGGGGTATTTCCCGTTTGCTTATATGGGTTTTGCAGGGAAAGCATCCCTTCAAAACTCCAACGACCAGAAATGCAGAGAACTAGGCGTCGTAAGAGCACCAAGTCCGACGCCAACTATTCTGTCGCTTGACACAAAACATTTTTGAAATGTTTTAGCATTGACAGAAAATCCCAAAAATTATGTTAAAAAGTTATTCTTTGTAATTCCTACGGGTAAAATTAAATTTCACAGGTTTGTGGTAAAAATTAATGCACTTAACATGGTGTGACGCGGGGTTAAATAAAATTTATACAAAGAGACCAAAACAAAAAAAGATTGACCGACTTGACATGTATTTAATAGCAAAAAATTTTCTATCATAAGCAGATAGCAACTAAGTCAAATGAAAACATAAGATGTATATGGTAGCGATTTTTGTATGCAATAATTAGATTTAAATATTTTATAAATATATTAAAAAAAATTGATTAATTTATTTATTCGTGATCCAATTATTTGTTAAAAGGTATATAGAAAGAAATAAATATATATTTTATGATTTCTATTTGGTTATAAAATTTTCAACTTCGACCTCCTTCGTAAGCTTTTTATCTTTTGAGCATAATAAAATCTTTTTGATTTTCATTTTTTTTAGAACCTCTGAAGAACAACAGAAGCGATCAAGGCTGCTTATAAAATAGTGGACACCTTCCAAAAATTCAATATCTCTCTCGTCTTTGTCAAATGCTTTGATTTCCCCAAATTTTGCCGAATTTTTAAATTTAATTTCAATTCCATCAATAATTCGGTATTTGTAATTGTCAATAGACGTTGGAGATATCATATAATATTCGTACGATAAACATTTGCTATCTTTTCTTTTGTGATATAAATTAGCCAAGTACACTAACATATTATGATAATCACAGATTATCATTTCAACAATGCTCCAATCATCTAATGTTTGTATTTTTTTACCAAGCAATGCCGTTAAGTGTTTTTGAATATATTCAGACTCGCTAAATTTTTTAAAAGTATCTGCTTGTAGTCTTTTTAACTCAATATCAAATAACTTTATCGCATTTCCAGAAATTAATCTATCATAATCAGGGTTTGTAACATCGACTATTTGTTGTCTAGTTCCATTTAATTTATAAATAATTTTATTAATTTTATGAAAATAATATTTGGTGTTAAATTGGCTTGATATTGGAAAAAGTATTCTATTGTGTAACATCTCGTTTTTTAGGAAGTCAATATACTGATTAACTAATAATTTAAGAGCCTTTCTATTAGGCTGATTTGCGTTCAACTCTTCACAGTTGTTTCTTAAACTAATTATAAAATTTGACGGCTCCTCAGAAAACGACTCATTTACTTTGGATTGCTTTTTGGCACCTCGTACATCAATATAATTCATCATTTTTATATGACTCATTTCATCAACAAACATTTTTAAATTTTTCAGACAGTCAGAAAATTCATGAAAATAGTAAAGAGTAAAATCGGCCTTGAAATTCTTTGTTCCTAAACCGATACTTGGTTCATTTTTGTTTATTTTAGCAATATAATCGTTAATTTTAAGAATATAAAGGTATACAAATCGTCCTAACATATCTTTTATATTATATTTGCGTGTTGATAATCCGTCATATTCTAAAGCCACGTCATTTAAATTATTTTTATTTTGATCTATATCTTTTGCCGAGGATTTTAATATGATATGATTTTGTGCCTTTCCTCTAAATTTTTGAAATTGAACCCTGTCTTCAATTAATTTCTCAGTAAAATAGAATTCGAAAAATAAAGATTTATCATCCATAGACAATTTCACAGAAGGTATGACATCTTCGGTTATGAAGTCATCAAGAACAATATAATCGCGATTAGTCGTTTTAAGAAATCTTAAATTTTTCAAATAGAAATCATGTGTAGCATAGTTGTCGTTTTTATCTTTAATATATAGTGTTGTCCTTCCTAAATATTTCAATTGACCAGATTTAACCTGTTTGTCATTGGTGTCCCAAAAGTTATTTTCAAAAAATGATATATTTCTAATTTTGATATCATCTCTTTTGCTTTTAACGCCCAGAAATAAAACCAATAACACAACTAATAAGTTCATAAGGGTAAAATTAAATTTAATATTTATATCTATAAATCCTTTTTTTAATTTTTTGATCATGTAAATATCAATAAAAAAAATATATAGATCATTTAAAACATCTACATTAAGCATCAAAATAAAATCTTTTTGTTTAATCACAATCATAGCATATGTAAATGATAATTTAATATCTTTTTATCGCAATAAAACTATACTTATCATAATATTTAAAAGATAAGAACAGGTCTCCTTACGAAATTTCTTAGAAAAAGGGGAAGTTTTGATTCATATCAACTTGTAAATGATCTGTAAACTGATTTTAGATTTGCAAAAAGATTTGTTGTATAGCAAAGTTTCGAATTGCATTGCAAAAAAAAATAAAATCTTTTTTATTATTATTTTTTTTAATTTTTATCTTAATTTATCAGTTTACATGAGTTGATATCATATGACCAATTCCATTTGAATCATACTATATGCTTATAATAGTAAATTAACATTAAAAAAACCAATTTAAGACAATCAAATGCACATATACATTTTTATAATTTTTAAAAGAGCATTAAAAACTTTATGTACTTAATAACGTGGTTATTATAGTTTTCTACATATAATCACAAGTCTTGAGTTTTATGTCAAGTTCTTAACAAGTTTTTGTCGAAGATAAAAAAAATCTCGAAAACTCTATTTAAATTAAAAAATTATAATTGTTGTATTATTTGAAAAATTATTAGATCTCTTACATCTATATGTTTAGTCAACAAACTTGACACAATAGCTTCAATAATATTTTTGTTAGTTTAAATTATTTATTGTAAAAAATTTATATTTTTTTTTATTTTCAATTTGCCCAGTTTGATTATATTAAATCTGTATATCACAAATAAAACTTCTTATTTAAAATTTTACATGCCTTACAATACTTTGTAAAAAAAATTTAATTAGTGCATAGTCTTTAAATAATCTTTAACGTAGAACGTTTTTTTTGACCTTTTAACAAATGATTTGACTTCGATCACATGTAT